>JACCGJ010000510.1:129613-139999 GCA_013407085.1 Atriophallophorus winterbourni | reverse complement strand
CCTCTCGATTATTTCTGAAGCCAATACCGGTGATGAAGACTGATTCGCCAGTGAAGGTTGATCATTCAGCGTATCTTCCTCATCTTCCAACCATGGCAACTCTTTGAGATAGTTCTCATTTGTCTGTGGCCTGAAAAGTGCAATGATACTCCGTATTAACTAAAGGAAAATTTGCACAAATTATCAAAGTATCAAAGAAGCTGACTGGAATATATTCATGTTTAATTCAAGGTAATTCAAGGTTTTTAATGGTCTAAAAGGAACAAGCTTAGCAACAACCATATGATGGTAAAAATTGAAAGTTAAGTGTATAAACAAGATAAGGAATTAGATTAAGCCGTATTAAAGTGTTCTGGAAACGAATAATGCAATAAAAAGTCGTCGAATTTCGTTTTAAATTCATGCAAGCTAGTGGAGTGAGCAGCGTTTGAAGGTAAACTGTTCCAAGTGATACAGACACTGACAGAATAGTTAGTACATCTTTGTTGCGGAGCTACTTTCTATGTTTGCAATCATAGCCAAACAACCATTTATTTGGTGTTTCACAATCCCTTCACGGGAGTATGGAGCATGTTCTTTAACCCTTTCATGCCTGAATTATTTTCTAACCCGAATAAAATATTTTTTCTTCGGAAACGAGTTGCCCAGGGGTGAAATAACACAAATAATATAAAAAGTTTGTGATATTCACATAATTGAGAAAATAACAAAATGTAACCAATTGGTTACATCCGGCATAAGTCACCAGTGTACGATTTTGGTGACTTCTGCCGGATGTAACATAAAGGTTACATCTATTTAAACGCAATGCATTTCGAAGATTTTCTGATTTATTCCAATTTTTTTTACATAATGTCTTTGTAGGCATGACTAAGTTTATACTGGAACAAAATTTATAATAACTGAGACTTTCACACGATTTTTATTCGGCTCACAAAACTGCGAATTGTGAGGATACGTTCGAAACCCGTACCAGCACATACTTTCTATTTCACTGTGGACAAGTCAATGATGATTGCGAACAAAGAAGAAAACCACCCTGAAGTTGACAAAATTCTGTATGCCGCCGTGCGAAAAAATTCGGAAAATTCAGTTAGAATTAGTTTAAAATGACTTGCGAATTTCATGTAACCAAAAGGTTACATCCGTCCTGGAAGGGTTAACAACAAATACTTTAGTCTTGTTTATAACTCAGTCATGTAAGTCTACTTAAGCATTAAAGTCGTTTCAGCTTTTTGTTTTGACCGATACGGACTTTTCTACGGAATGTAAAAAATGTCCGTACAAAGTTGATTGTTTCTTCATTCTTCTCTTTTCTTGAACCACTTTCACCATCAATTCTCATTCTCAAATTGTAATGGAATTATTAGCCTTGTCGTGCATAAAATTAGCTTCACTATTTCGCTTTCTATTGCACTAGGTGAATTAACAACCTATACAGAAGATCGTGTCTTTTCAGTAAATGCATAGAACTGCTGTTTAATAATCTGCACAGTGACTGCGGTGATTGCTTTGCCATTTTGCCTTCACGTGTATTTCCGTCCACATGTTAGGCTTTACCCATGCAACTTATCCTGCACTTTCAAAAGACCTTATAAACGACAGACGTGGTATCAACACACTTAATGCACAAACATGAATAAATATTTTGAAACTACTTTGAAACAACTTTTCGTTTTATTGGAATGACTTTTTAATTATATTCTCAGAAATATTCCCAATCAAATTCAGCAACGTATATTCAAATGCTGTTCGATATCGTATAATCGGGTAAAACACATTTGCTTGCTTTCCATCGTTAGCTTACCCTACTTAAACGTCACTGCTACAGCGGAGTCTTGATTTGGAAGATTGCCAGTCATTAATTTAAATTCTCACCTCTATTCCCTCTTTTCCTCACAGTCTCTCACTTTACATACACAATGAGATTTGCTTAACATGATGTTCATGGGTATCAGTTGGGAAATCGGAAATTCATTAAAGTAACCAGAAAAGCGTACAATAGCGCATCGTACTAAGTGAACTCCACTATATGTATATATTTTGACCTGATGGGTTTCGAAAAGTGTAATTGGTGTATATCCCACAGTGTGAACGTGAATTTAATTGAAGAATGTTCTTATCAAGCTCACTAGCGTGTGATATAAATAAAATATTACGGTAAGAGTCAGCCATACCATATTTGTATGTTTGTGAGACGAATTTCAAGGCCTCGCTTTAGCTTAAAAATTCTTTCTTTTACTATGGTTTATGAAGCAGTTGCATGATTTCAATTAATTTTGAATTATCTGAAAAATATTCAACGCTATTTCTCAATGCCAATTCAAATGTTGAATGTTGACTGGAAATTCCTACGCAAAGCTTAGTTCAGTTGGTCGTACGAAGCGGTGTCCGCAACATGTGTATTCTCTCACTGACCATGAATCCGAAAGCCTGTTGTTCAAGTAAGGAAGTTGCAGCTTGCCGGTTTCCTCCGTATCACGACTAATTTGTGCAAAGAGCAAGTCGTCGGAAGCAGAGCGAACGGGAAATTCCCCTCCGTCATGTTGCACCGATCTATCTCGCAAGTGACGTCTCGCCGTAGGTTTGGATTCCATGGAAACGATCGAATGCTTTTTACTTGCCGCGCTAGTTGGTCGGGTTTCTCGGGATGGGGCTCTTGGAGGTAAGGTACTAACGTGAATTGGTTGTGGAGAGTAAGCATTCTCTGTTCTATCGTTGGATGTGGGTTTCTTCGATGATGTTACCATTTCAATAGGGTTGGATTTATGAGGATTAACGGTTTCTTCATACCCTGTTTCGATCGGGGTGCGCAAATCGTTCAATAGCAAATTGAGCAGCATTTGCCTTTCTTCCTGTTAGAAATGTACGAAAAACGTTAAATTCGCTCGTTTATACAAACAATTCAAATTATACTGAACAGGGCAATGTTTGAGTGTGAAATGCTTTTTCATGCAGAAGTGGTTGGGATGCAATCGCTTATCTGATTTTCCGATCATTGATTTTAACTCTTCTGATTAATTCTTATTCCAAATCTATTCGGAACTGTATCACTCCTGGCACTCCTGTAAACGACCTTCAGTATCGATTTTTCTATTTAACACTGCACTTTTCCGCGATTAATGACTGAATGGCCGTCCGATCACGAAAAGTGCATAACCCTTGAGGTGACGATGGGCATTAAGGTCATGTTTTACTCGCCGAAACGTCACGCAAAAGTAAAACAATATTACTATTCGTTGCCGAAACGACTGCCGATGTTTGCTAATTTGGGAACTCCCGTGGGAGATATAGTTAAGTTCATCTACCTTCCGCACAATTTAATCCAAAGCGCTCAATTTTTGAACGCACACCGAATTCTATTTTTCTATACTTGTCCAAGTAACCCAGAAACGGATTAGTGAAAATTGATGATTGTCCTTTAGCTATATTCCATGATCTTTTAAATTGACAACAGTGAATGTAAATTCAATAGAGACTGTTCCTCCAAATTTCATGCCGGTATCATGTGGTACTAGTTACGTTTTTGCACAAAAGTCGTATGGCAAGCAGAAGATGATATTGCTTGCAAAGTTCCTAATAGGATTGTCAAAGAAATTCTATTGGGCAACGATTGCAAACTGTAAAACAAGCAAAATTAATATTATTGGTTTAGTGTGAGCCACACAACGAACGATATTAATTAAGATGAATAGCAATAAATGTATAGAGAAAGAGGGAGAGAGTAAGAGAATCTATTGCGAACCAACCTTGCTTAATTCTTGAAGGTTTTCTCTGTTAATCGGTGGCCGCAGATATCTGTAATGCAAAGTTTAAAAGATGGTCATCACATGCATTAGTGAGCTTTAAAAATGTTAGATTTTATCGATCCGCTCCATTTGTCATATACTCTCAATGTGTATTTTCTAAAATGTATGCTGTGTTGTGCGAATCAAATGACTTTCAACCTATTTGTAAGCATTATTCAATACTCTTCGAAGGCCATTCTTCATGGTAAGTAAACATATAACTAATATCAGTGATTCCATTTCCTAAAAAATCATCAAACATTTAAGTCATTCACATCTTCCTAGATTCAGCATCATAAAGTTTTTAGTTAAAAAGGCATTAGCATTAATTACTCTAAAATAACCGGCGTTTGAAATTCTCAAGACTGAGATCACATGTCAATAGTGCCTCGTTGAGTGAAATGTATTCGACGCAGGTGTTGGAATCTTCCACTAAAACCTACGTTGTGAAAATCGCCCGCGTAACTGATTGAAGGATAGTGAATCCTGTTAAAAGCTTCCGCTTTAATCATTGCTGAGTGAAGTTGTGTTCGCAAGCGTTAGAAAGTTTTTGGTGTCAAACGTCACAGCTACGCGCAGAGTACACAAACAGATAAAGCATCTTGTGTTTTGTGAATTTCGCGGGAAACAACTGTGGATGCTTTTCTAAAGATGTTAAACGTTGTTTGGACCAAAAATTTGGGTTCACTAGATAGGTGTATTTGCAGGCTTTCAGCTTCTAATGGTTTAATTGATCCACTGGTTTTGCAGCAAATTATTTTGCAGCAACGCTAGAGAAACGAAATTGGTAGTCGTTGAAAATTTATTAACTGGTAGCTTCTCTTGTTTAATCGAATAACTAGAAGCTACGGAGACGATTGAGATAAACTCCATCAAATTCACCTGATCCAGAACTGGTTGTTGCAGTAGTCTTGCGAGGACCATAAAGGTTATTCACTCATGATCTTTCAGAACCTTTACGTCGGAAACATTTTCATGAATACCAAGAAAGCGCCACGGTGTATTTAACAAAATAAAGTTTACAAAAGCATTTAAAATTAGCTACTGTTTAAATTTGATTGACATTTACTTCGAAGTGATCGACAGCAGTGATCTTGGAATACATATTAACAGGGAGGAGTTAAACACGAATCATTTATTTAACCATCAGAAGCAAGCACTTTTCAGATCATAAGCGGGCCCCATGGGTCATTTCAACCGTGCTTGATCCCGTAGCAGAATTCGACAACTAATTATCTGTGAATAACGAATATCCAAAGAACTTCATCGACACCCTTCTGCAGAAAATTTACTGCAAGGAACGAAAATATCCTACCCTAACTCCTACACATTTTAGGTTTGACGCTCCATCTAAGACAATGGAAACTCGTTGAAACAGGTGTCATTTAGAAAATTCCCTGCAGAAACTGCGAAGTGCGTTACGTTGGATAGAACCAAATACGATTAAACAAAAAGAAGACATGATCATCTAGTGACTATTAACATGCAGCATCACAAGTTTCTGCTCTCAAATAACACTGATTGTGTGAGGTATTCGAACCAGTTTACTTTTTGCAACTGGAAGCGCATGGCGTACGCAGGAACTTCTTGAGGCCTGGTATTCAACGCCACAGTTTCTGAATAAATACATTCGATTTGATCGTACCTACAGAGCATTAAAAGACATGTGTATTCATTAAATACCTCGGTGAAGTCTCTCCGTATGGGTTGTTAATACAGCTTTCAGAACCTCGGTGAATTCCTGTCCTTACATGCGTTGGAGGTGAAATTAAAGAACGGACTGACCTGTGCTACTGTTTTACAATCAAAAGGTTCCCTTTAAAATCTGCTTCGATGCTAATCGATACTCTTATTTTGATTGCTCATTCTCAAACGATATTGCCAATTAAATTTGAGTGTTCATCGAAACATACTATTGATAGATTGGAAAACAACCGTGTATGCGCTACGGGGTGGACGCTCAAATTTGCGCTCACATACTTTTGAACTTTAATCCTCACTCTCTTTTCGAATTTAGGCGGTTCATATATCACTGAACTTGTCTCAGCTGTCACACTTGGAATATACCAATTTCAAGTTCCATAAACCTGAATCCTCGAACATCAGAATTTTCCCGTTTCAACCCACCGTTACTTACGCGCGCAACATCGCTTTCAAGCCATAGAAACGCTACTACTCAAATACTGCCAGGAAGCTCCCGTCATTTGAGATCTACTGAGAGTTGTTTCAACTCTATCAGATCAAATCTCGAACTGAATCGCATCCGTTCGGCTTTCACCCAACCGACGGCCACCGACCGATAAACTACCGCATCGCCCAGCGTATCGATCGCCTCACGCTCGCAAAATTGTAACAAGGATCAGCAACGTGACCCTTAATGTATTAGTCGACGGCGCCTGTAAAAAGTGCAAACTTTGTCAAAAGCCGGTAAACCCCAAGTCACACCAAATGAATTGTTACATTTGTTCGATTAGAGTTCACGCGAATTGTGATACATATTTGTCAGCGGAATCACGAGCTGAAAACATGGATTTGATTATGGGAAGACGCATGCTCGTTGTGGAGACGAACCTAAAACGACTTGAAGAAACGTTAGTGTTTTTCAAATCATATGCGTGTCCGGAAGTGCAGAAATCAGTTCAAAACAGAGTCCTTAACCGCGTCAACTGTATGTCTTTCAGGGAAGCTGTAACTACACCTGAAACACTTCTCGATGCAGAAATCAATCAAACTCATTCCCAACAACTCTGTACAACTACTATTTCAACGAAGCAGATCAGTAATCAAACGAATGGAAGTGTTACATTATCGAAGGATGTGAATAAGATGGGACAGAAGAGTTTAAAATTACCCGTGAGATAAAAATCGAAGATATAGCGGTAACTTGCGGTAATCTCACTGAATCAACAGCGCTGTCACTGTCTCACCTGCTTCGTCAGAACACAGAACTTACCTCGTGTGAACTCCCCCAGGCTACTGCATGCAATACGAACGTTTGTACAAGATATAGAAAATATCTTACTGGTCTTATCGTTGTAGAATCACCCGATGTACGAATATGTGTTTGCGAATAACGACGCGATAAAAATAAGCATTACATTATTTATTTAGGCCTTCAACGTACTTTATTCGCCTTTCCAATTCATGGATCTCCAGCAGAAGCGAGTTTTTATTCGACGATCAAGCTCGTTCAAGACTCAATAAAGTATAATTATACCATCAGTATTATCTTAGGACTAAAAGTAAGTTTGAATACCTTAGGATAGGGTAGAGGTACAGATTTGACACGGATCCGCCGCTATATCATTGCAAGTATACGAGTCAAAATGAATAATTCGAGAAAAGAGAAAATAGGTTTAATAAATGCTACTAAGTTATCGCTCACATTTTGTATTCAGGCTCGATTTGCGACTCACAAAATCGCTGCGTGGCATCCACATTGCTCAAGGATCCAACGTCAGGACGGTTACTTTGTTTCTGGAAAGGCGGAAATCGGGTTTGTTTCAAGGTTTGTTTCTAGTAATGGATAGCACCCGTTACACAACGTAAAATCATCATCATGTTCAACATTCTGTCCAAACGATTTGAACATTTGTCTTTGCCACTAATATTCTAAATCCCCTTCATACTTGGGTAGTTGGATAATTAGTGGGATCATTTCAATGTCGTGTATCAAACATTGAACGGTATTCAGGCCGCACTGGAAATCTGAACAAGGGTCACGATGAAGTGTTGGAGTTGCAATCAGACTCACTAATCTGGTTTTAGCCAACAACCGTAAACATTCAAATGAGTATTCTTGTTCGTGACTATGGGTTTTGCCCTATCTAAATGCTTTTTGTTACACGTTGGTGGTGCCAACCTTACCTAGCAGCGGCATACAACCACAACTTGTTTACCATCCACTACCTACATGCGGACCCTGATCGTACTGCCCCTACGTGATGAGTGCACCAGCATAAGTCGGTTGTGGTATGTGTGTGTGTGTGTGACAGAAATGCATGCAAATGAGTATCCCTGTGAATCTTAGTTCCTGCCAACTATACACAACAGTAATCTCGCTTTAAGCCTCGGAACATTTCCAAACACCCAAAGCGATTAATACAATAAATCGAAATTCCAAAGAGTACCCCTGCAAAATTTTAATCCTTCTTATAACTGCAAATTATCGGCAGGATTGTCAGTCTTCAAAACTAATGAAAATGTTTCTATGGAATCTAGACAGTGGATAGTTCTTGAGGGAGCAGGTAAGTCATGAATTTCAAATTCAAATTTCAAAATTAATTATCTCCTTCGTAAACGTGAGATGAACCGGTTGAAAGAAGAAATTATCCATGATGAATTGTTTTTGACGTCGGTAGAGAGAAGAAAGTATTTATGTGCTCTATGCTTAGCTGATCAAGTAAATCTTAGAGCAAATAATAAGGGGAACGATAGTCGTTATTTCTGAAATGTGTCCGTTGTAAAATGGAATTGTGAACAACGCTGGAACATGAAAGCTCATTTGCATGCATTTCCATCACACACACACCACGACCGGTTTCTTGCTGTTTGCACTCATCAGGTAGAAACATTAGGATCAGGATCCGCATGCGCTTGAAACAGCAGAAGAATGGTAAACAAGTTGTGTTTGTATGCCACTGTTGATTAAGGTTGGTACGACCAACCTGTTCAATCACATGAGCCCACGCTCATGTAGACTGGGTTTAAATCCATGACCATGAACATAAAAGCTCATTTGCTGGAACACGTTTTATATATGAAATGGTTATATGGTTGGGTCTTTCGATTCAAGGTCCGAAAAAAGCTCAAACGAGCGACTGGTTTGAAGCAAAAGCTCCTGAGTTGGTTGCTTTATTGGATGTGAAACGGTCACCATTCATGAGTTTCAAAGGCATGCCAACAGATGAAAACTTACGACTTTTAAGAGCATCTAGAAATAAGGTTTAACATACAGCAAGACGATGTGCAAATGGCTATTGGACTGAAATTAGCCCCGGTATCCAAAAAGCTGCGGATACTGGAAATTTTCACGGTATGTATGATGAGATCAAGAGAGCCATTGGTCCAAACAAACTTAAAACGGCTCTCATTAAGTCTGTATCTGGTAACCCGATTGTTGACTAAACTCAGCAGATGGAAAGATGGGTAGAGCACTTCTCGTCTCTCTACACTAGGGACAGTATGTTTTATCGCATGTGCTTGAAAATGTCGAGCGATTACCGACCATTGAATGTCTAGATACTCCTCTTACTCTTGATGAGCTCAATAGGGCAATCGACCGCTTAGTGAATGGGAAGGGCCCTGGTGACGACGGAATTCCACCTGAGCTCGTCAAATGCTGTAGAGCAGCTTCATTACAACCTCTTCACCATTTGCTTCTTTAGTGCTGGTAGGAAAAGTATGTCCCACAAGAGATGGGAGACACAAATATCATCACGCTTTTCAAGAATAAGGGTGAAAGAGGCGACTGCAATAAGTACAGAGGAATCTACCTTCTGAATGTTGTAGGCAAATTGTTTGATAAAGTCTAACAGATCAGCCTACAAGTTTTAACTGATAGAATTTACTCCGAATCTCAATGTGGCTTTCGCAGGGGAAGATCAACCGTTGACATGATATGCTCTCTGAGACCACTTCAAGAAAAGTGCCGGGAACAGCGTATGCCATTATACGCTGTTTTTACTGATTTAACGAAGGCATTCGACTACGTCAGCAGGAAGGGTCTTTTCTAAATGCTTGATCTGATAGGCTGCCCACCAAGACTGCTCAAACTCGTTATTTCGTTCCATTCCGGCATGAAGGGCTCATTAAATTTTAATGGTTTCATTTTAAAAGCCCTTGAAATTCCCAAGGCGTCTAACAAGGGTGTGTTCTTGCATTTTCTCATTCTCTGCTTCTGAATCACGCTTTTAGGACGAGGACAGAAGGCATTTACCTACGCACGGAAAGTAATGGCAAGACTTTCAACCTGAACCGGTGGAGAGCAAAAACCAAGGCACAGGATGTGCTAATCCGTGACCTGCTGTTAGCTGACGATGCAGCCTTTATTGTTCACTCCCAAGAGAACCTCCAGTCACTAATGGACTGTTTTTCGTCGGCATGCAAAGAATTTGGTCTAACAATCAGCATGAGCAAGACAAAATTCCTTGGTCAAGGGACTGTATCGCCACCAATCATCACTGTTGGAAACTGTCAGCTTGAACCAGTACATCATTTCACATATCTTGGTTCAACCATTGCGGATAACCTCTCGCTAGACACGGAGATTGATAAGCGGATTGGCAGAGCAGCACCATTTTGTCCCGATTAAACTCTCTTGTTTGGAGTAACCGCAAGTTGACTGTAAAGACAAAGATGATGGTTTACAGCGCATGCGTACTAAATGCTTTTCTGTACGGCAGTGAAACCTGGACCACCCACGCAAGACACGAACGCAAGCGGAATGCTTTCCATTTACGAAGTATCCGTCGTATCTTGAACATATCGTAAATGGACAAAGTGACTAATGCCGAAGTGCCTTCAAAAGCTTGTGTACAGAGCATGTTCACCCTACTACGACAGCTCCGCCTGCGGTGGCTTGGCCAAGTCTACAGAG
>JACCGJ010000510.1:0-128613 GCA_013407085.1 Atriophallophorus winterbourni | reverse complement strand
TGTTTCCGCATGCAACTCAATACCGCTAGCAAATCAGTTTAGCACCGTGTTACCAGCGCAGTACAAAACATTCGTGCGCTAATGATGACACTTGAAAAGCCGCGGGATTGATATAAGAGCAAACGCAAACCTATCGTGATGAAGTGCGTACACCTGTCATTATTGTGATACTCACACTCCAAAGCCACTCTCTGTTTGTCGGTATCAAGTGGAGACAGTACAGATTAGGTTCAGTGCGCATTCAATCAAGTATTGACCACGACAAGAACGCCGTCAGAACGACAGTTTTTCCGGACGTTGACTGCCTTAAATAGTAAGTAATTCGTTGTTCGAACCTTATTTAACAGTGGCATAGAAGTATGACAAGGCTCTTTACTATCTTCACCTGATGACGGTAAACAGCCAGAATTGGGTTGTTGAGTGTAAGTGCAGGGGATATGAGAACGACAATACATTTCAAAGTATTCTTCTTGCATTCCACCATCATCTGAGATCAACACTGTAGGGTTTTAGTTATCGATCCGCATGCACACACACACACACTATATATCTAGGCTTTTTATTGTGTGCGTCTCTTTCCGAAGCATGCTTTATGCAGCAGTTGAACGTTTTAATCTTACCTAGAACTAATAGTTTTAAGATCAAATTTTTACAGAACACTCGCTTTAGCTTAGAAACTGACGCATTTTCGCATGTGCATTATGCGTTTTCCTGCTAATATTGATGGCTGTCTTGTGTTCTTACAACCCGTCATATTTTCTTTATCCAGATTCACCTTTTCCGTTTAATTCGTATTCATAATTCTCTTGTTTTCTGCTGTGCATCCTTCAGGTCCTGGCTTGCTTGCCGGTTCTGCTCCGATTCCTTCCGCCCCATTAGCGAGTGGGGCCATGCTAAGCTCTCCCAGAGGTGGCCCACCTCTTCACATGCATGGGCTCGATTCAGGAGACCCTTCCTCGCGCACGATGCGCACCCGCTGCACCTCTCTTACCGTGGCCGGAACCGGGTTGTTGGATTACACACCCGGGGCTGTCCGGTTGCACGGAGCCGATATCCATTCTCAAGTGCCAGGCTTGCGGGGTTCATCTCGTGTTCATCCCGCGCACTACGCAACAGGCCAAGCGAAAATCCTTCACCCTGCCATTTCGGAACAAACACCCGGTTCAATTTTCCCCTCCCAGTCGCGACAGTGGCAGCAATCCTCCTCGTTCGCCCCATCCTTTATGCCGAGTCATGTAAGCCATCATGGCCTGCCTCAGCTACATCACATGCAAAGATCACGTCCAATGGCTGTTTCGTCCGAGAATCATTTCAACGCCGCTGGTTTGAGTGCTAGTCTACCGGCAAATGTCAATCCGCTCATGTGCCGTGAAGGTTCATTTATGAATTCTGAAGTGAGTTTGATTTTCCTGATTTCAACCTTTGAGCTTGTTGATTTCTAAACCGTGAGGAGTTTCAGCAGTGCTGATGGCATTAGGAATTTTGCTGGGTGTTCATTATTTGGGATTACAGTTCGATTTTAACAAGTCAGCGCTCTACGTTCTTCCAAAGATTTGGCTATACAACTGTTCTTGAATGATGTCTTCTCAGATAGTGTCACCTCTACTTTCACCGTTGTTGGTCTGCTAAATTACTTACTTACTTACTTTTACTTTTGTGCGGCTGGCTCCACGGGTGGATTAGCCGGCTTCATTAATGTCTCGGATCGCACCAGCCCACGCACGTCGATCGGAGGCGAGATCGTTGCAGATCGTGATCTAGTCTCGTTCCCACCTGCGAACTCCGTAGACGGTACGCAGACCCAGGGTGTCTACATCCTCTTTCACAGTTGACAGCCAGGTTTTCACTTGACAACCTTGCCGCCGACGCCAGGTGCGAATGGGTTTGGGGTCGAGGACGAGTTTTGGAAGTGCTGTGTCTGTCTTTCGGAGGACGTGGCCAAACCATTGCAGCCTTCGCCGTTGTATGTGAGCGGAAAGTGGAGATAGTCCGCTGCAACGCTCTCGTACGGCTGCGTTAGATACTCGGTCAGTATATCGGATGCCCAAGATTACACTAAGGCACGAATGGTCGAACACTTCTAATGTGCGTATATCCTGTGACCTTAAAGGCCAAGTCTCGCATCCATAAAGCAGTACAGGGCGGATCGCTGCTTGATAAACACGCGTCTTAGTTTTAAGGCTGATCCCGGGCTTGCGCCAAAGGGTGCCTTTCAACTGCAAAAACGCATTACGAGCACGATCGACCCTTAACTTCACTTCATCTTTCGCCTGACCATTGGGCAATATACTTGAGCCGAGATATTTAAAGACTGGAACGTATTCGATCGGACAACCCTGGACGCGAAGTGGCTGGATGCCTGGTGTGTCGGTATAAAAAATGCCTTGGTTTTAGCCGCGTTTATCTCAAGACCGACTTTCGCGGCAGTGGCACTAATGCGGTCTAAAACGCTTTGCAGCATTTCGGTATTGTCGCCCAGAACGACTATATCGTCAGCGTAGTCAAGGTCGGAAATCCATAGATCCGTTGAAATTTGCACCCCTTGATACTCTGTTAACGCCTGGTTCATTATCCAGTCTACGACATAGTTAAACAAAACCGGCGATAGCGGGCAACCTTGCCTGACTCCTGTGTGCAAGTTAAATTCACGCGATTCTTCACCGTACACACGAACCCGTGCCCTTGTAGAGCTGTAATAGGCTCTGATTAGGTTGACGAGCTTCAATGGAACCCCATCCGATAGCATGATGTCCCATAAACAACCACGGTCTACGGAGTCGAAGGCGGCGCGGAAGTCAATAAAGCAGGCTATCGTTTGCTGTTGATACCGTGCACGGTGCTCGAGGATCCTGCGCAAAGTAAATATTTGATCTACGCAACCCATCCCAGGGCGAAATCCACCTTGGTTAACTCTGGTGCGCAGATTTCTTTCGGCGGAGAAACGATTAAGCAGGAGCGTTGCAAACACTTTAGCAGCGGTGTCGATTAGACTTATTCCGCGGTAATTGGAGCACACAGATTTATCTCCACGTTTCGGCAGTGGTAGAATGATAGACATCCACCAGTCTGATGGGAAAACTTCCGTCTCCCAGATCGAACAAAACAGCCGATGTAGCGGAGATAATAATACGTCGGCACAGGCTTTAATAACTTCAACGGGAATTCCGTCCTCACCTGGCGATTTACCATTCTGCATTCGTCGTAAAACACTTGATATCTCGTATTCTGATGGTGCCTCGCAGTTGACCGGGTATTCAAAGCTATTTATCGGGGAAGTGAATACTGCATTGATAGATGACGGGCGGTTCAGTAGCTGACTGAAGTGCTCAACCCACCTATCTATCTTTTGATGAAGGTCAAATATCATCTGTCCCGACGAATCTCGAAGGTTCGTACAAAAACCACAGCTTCCAGATGCTCTGCGAATCAGGCGAAACAGTCGTCCAAAGTCTCCTATACTTGCTGCGGCTTCCATTTCGGATGCGGTTTCCGCCCAATATAGCTGACGATCCTTGCGGGCTGATCGTGTGGCAGCTCTCCTAAGGAGGCGATAATCAGATGCACCATGCATTCGGGCGTCTCTTGCCCGGGCAGAGAGCTCGATGGTGTTCTGAGAAATCCAATCTCGTCGGCGACGAGAAGAGGTGCCTAGGATTTTTAGTGCTGCAGTCTGAGTAGCGGTCTTCAGTCTGGACCACTGTTGTTCGACTGATGCATCACTCCCATCCAACCGCTCAGCGATATCGTCAATGAGCTTCTCACGTTGGGCCGGGTTTCCTAAGGCTTCCAAGTTTAAGCGCTTCCTAGGAGTTTTCCTTTGGCGGTTTAGCAGGCGAAGTCGGAGCTTTGCGCGAACAAGTGTGTGATCGGTGCCTGCTGCGTTCCCTGTTTCGGCTCCACGATATGACCTACAGTCGAGCACCGAAGACATCCAACGTGCGCGAATTAGAACATAATCGATCTGGTTCGCCGTTCTACCATCGTTCGAGTACCATGTGACCAAGTGTTTTTTTTAGGGTGCTGGAATTTAGTGTTACAGACGCATAGGTGATTGTAGGCCGCAAACTCGATCAGTCGATCGCCATTCGCGCAGCGCTGCCCTAGGCCAAATTTTCCCAGGATTCGGTTTGTTGCGGAATCTGCTGATCATGTACGAGCGTTCCAGTCACCAGCCACAACCAGTACGTCGTTTCCAGCAACTCTATCGACTACGAATTGAAGTTGGTTATAAAAGTCGTCTTTTGTAGTTTGGTCGGCTGTTAGGGTTGGGGGATACACCGAAACGACTGTTATATTCAAAGGGTGACCCCTCAGCCGGACCACCGCGATTCTCGGGGATACAGGCATCCATGACATGAGTGCTTGTTTAGCATGGTCGCTGAGCGCTATCGCTACTCCATGCTGACCAGATCCATCCTCGGGCCCACTATAAAAAAAGCCAATAAGTACGATCGACTCCGGGGACCTTGATCGATTTGGATCCGTGACCGGGAAGGCGGACCTCGGAAAGACAAGCAACATCTACTTGGTAGTCCAATAAAGAGCGCATTGTGATTGCTGGACTACCAACATCAAGCAGTGTCCGTACGTTCCAGCATCCCAGATAAAATTCCTTACGGATATTTATGGCCCCAGCTAGCTTACTTTTCACCCTAGCCGCTGGGAGAGCAAATGGCGCTTCGCGTCTCGGGAACGCCGTAGCAGAGAGCTGAGATATACTTTGAGACATCATCATGAAGTTTCTTGGGGATAGTGTACAAGTGATGTCCCCAGCACCACTTGGTGTTTGTTCGAGTACACCTCTCTAGTCATTGCACAGCCAAGTGCAACCTACAAGGCAGCAGGGAGTAGGCAGATAAACACGCTGTGCGCCAGTTATCTACCTACGGGGCTTCTCTCCGGTTTTTTCCTCGGGGTTTTCTCCCGAAGCCTTTCCCGCAATCGGGTGACCCACAAGGCAGTGGGGGGTTGGAGTCAGGGTTTTCCTCCCCCTAGATGGATTGCCAGTAGCTGACGAGCTCCATCTGCCTGAAGCAAACTGGTTTTAAGGCCCCAGTCACCCGCCTTCGCCCCTTCTCCTGTCAGTAAGAGCAGTTCCGCTGGGCTTGTGAAAGCCACTCGTGCAGGCCAGGAGTTGGACTTGGTTGTCAGAGGCTATTTGAGACGCACGCCACGTGGGAGCATTTTATAGATAGTAGGTGACTCATTCCTACTACCACCCCCGGCTGTGACAACCTTTGGAACCGGTCTGCTAAATTGATTGGCCACCGGTAGTGAGCTGCATGCTGAAACGCGCTGGAGTCTCGCTACCATCTTTATTCTCTATTTCTCATATCTGTCTCGGCCTGGGGAACCTGACAGTGTCTTCGCCCACGTGCAGTCTCTGACTGTGCGGCACTTTGCCTGGATCAGGCTTGTGCTTTCATATCGTAACATATTGGTTTGTTTCATTTTATCCTAAACCACCAACCCTGTAATATATTGAATTTTTTAAATCCCGACAATAGTTTCGTATTGGGTTTCAATCTATAAGTTTTCGTTTGATAATATATATCTAATCTTTTCAATTACTCCTTTCAAGTAACTCGTTGTACAGCCTCCGCTTAACTCGTAACATATCATTTTAATTTCCAAAACGTTTTATTTGCAAAACTTGCGTAAATTTAATACTAGAATCGCGTCCGTGCCCTCTATACATTTATGTGTCATTGCTTTGGATAGTTAGACTTTTCACGTTTGCGTACTGTTTATTTACGCTTCCGCATCGACGGAACTCTGTTAGCTTCTCTTTTGTAGAGGATTGTCTCTGTCATTCTTTACGTTCGAGAGCATGTATGTATGTATGAAAGCACAAGTCTGATCCAATCAAATTGCCGCACAGTCAGAGACTATGATACTGCCAGGTTGCCCATGTCTAGACAGATACGAGGAAGGAAAAAGAACAGGAAATGGTAGTGAGACTCCAGCCTGTTTCCGCATGCAGCTCACTACCTCTGGCCAATCAATTTAGCACGGTGTTAGCCGCACAGCACCATTGCACATCCGTTTGAGAGCATGCACTCTTTTATGTTCTACTTCTATCGAGTTCAATCATGAAACTAGATTCACAATTGGATGCTGTCTATCCTTGCCTACCAAGTTTTTTTAAGGTAGATTCTTTACTGCCACCGTGATTTTCGGGGAGCTGCACTTCCTTCTCCCTCAATTACCTTCGATTCCCATTTTGCATTGAACCAATTTAGCAAATTTGATTATTCCTGGTCGTTTTCCGTAGCATTCCTCTTATCAAAAGTGTAGAAAACCCATTCGGGCATTCTACTATAAATCCGCGTGGTGTAAATAGGGCTTCGCTTCGATGGTGTTTAGAAGCCTTCCGTTCTCATACCGCGCTATATACCTTGTGCAATTTGCTACACAGGAGGTTTGATTGACCGCTTTGGTTATCGATAATATTCCACTTTACAACATGCTTTTCATTTCACATCATCAAGTTACTGCCTGTTAATGGTTAGCCCTCAATCCATTGTTATGAGATTATCAATTTGTATACTTTTCTCGGTCGAAGTGTCAAGAAATATAGCGCAATATATATAGTGCAATATAAGGTCTCACTTTCAACTATGGTTCAGACAGACATGTATTCACACTTCGATGAATTTGTGACCTCTTCAGACATCTATCTTGCCACAATTTACAGGAAAAAGACCCTCTCGTCACAAGGAAAGTTATTTGACTAGCCGATGTAGTTTCAAGAAACCTTTACCGGTTTTTCTGGATCATTCACATCTAAGATGAGATCCGTCACAACTTTGATCGGGGCTGGTTTGCACCTTTGGACAAGCTTCTGCAGTGTTTCAAATCAGTAAACATCATTTGTTCTACCAAGTATCATATTCTCGTATGCTATAATGCTAATGACAGCTTTTATCCCTTGCAAATGGATGTTGTTGTTATCCATAAAGCACGTCTCCAAGGAACTCTGACCAAGCTGAAGCATTCCACTAAACTAGAATGTAATTGGTTGTTTGATTGTCAATGTTTTCAACAATTTTGTGATACTCATTTAACGAGCACGTGAATAACTGAATATCATCGCCCAACCCTCGTCTGAGACCATTTACCTAATTGCATCCTAATTACCTCGTGCTACTTACACGATACCTGTATGTATGTATGTATGTATGTATGTATGTATGTATGTATGAAAGCACAAGCCTGATCCAGACAAAGTGCCGCACAGTCAGAGACTGCACGTGTGCGATATTACTGTCAGGTTACCCAGGCCTGTAGGCTTCGAAAAGAGGCTTCTCTAGGTGTCAATCCATCCTTCCGATAGTCGAGGATTCGGTTACTTTGGAATTTGAATTTTACGACAGACTTGTGACATTTGTTCCTTTCGCCCTTATTATTTTTACACAACACTTCGTTGACCATCTCCATCTCATAATCACTTATAGAGGATGGGCTCTGCTTACTGCTTCGAACGCAAAGACTTCTTGTCTCCACTGAAATGTGAACCTCCTTCGGAATTGGACCCACGACGTGACGATTACGCGTATACCACTGATGCGGGGCCTCCCACGCTGAACATGAGCCCGGGGCAGCTGGAATCGCTTGTCGTGACTGTACCGTCTTCGCGTTCCATGGATGGCGGCGACTTTGCGGGTATTCAACAAACCCTGACAACAATGAATTCATCATCACACGGAACACTGGAAATGGATGAATTTCGGTTCGATGACGTCCCAATGGAATAGTGTCGCAATCATTTCGCGTCCACCTTTTTTCTGTGATTTTCACTGGTCTCTCGTGCCTCGTTGTAATCATGTCGTGTTGGTGGTTAATGGTGTTTCGGTTTCGGGAAATGTGCATTCTCCTCCGCTTTGTAATCAATTTTTCATCATTCTAGCCTGTATTTCATCGTAATTCGATGGCGTGTGCCTTTTGTCCAAGTGTTTACTAAAAGGCACGATCACGTTTTCTTCACGTGTTTACATGCAATCCTCAATTTATTTTCTCGGATTTACGCTCCATTCTCCGTGAATCTCATTGTACATAGACTGAGGTACCAAGACTTGGTCCACCCTCACCCCACCCCCCATTTTCAATTACTCTATCTCATTTTAAGTAGATTTATCTATTCGTTCTACCTGTTCTTACCGCCGCATTACTGCAAAAACAGATGCTTCCGAAAACCTTCACTTCCCTGTCCATTTTTTATTCATTTATTTTTCCTTACCATCGTCCTCGATTGCATGTGATCGTAGATGTCGGATATCCTTATTTTGTTTCCCTCCGATTTGATGCCATTGGATGATTGTCGAACGTAAGCGCCGCCCCTTCCAACTCACAATCCTGTTCGCCCGATTGAATGTACACTCTTATTTTGTTTACATTTACATCTATTGTAGCCTCTATTCCGAAACGGTCCTCGGATTTGGAATTGTATCACAAAAAATTGTTATTTTATTCCACCACAGTGACAGTCCTCGTGTCTGCAGTCATTTGGTCTAATTGTGTTCGTGCTTGTCTTGGTTTTATGTTGTAGTTCTGTCGGGACGCGGGGTACTTCTACTTTTGTTCTACCGGGGCGGAGTACTTCTCTTTGTTTTGCTGTCGCATGAGGCGGTTTGAAACGGTAGTTTCCATGTTGAGAAGAACAATAGTTTGTCGTCCGTTGATAATAAGATGGGAAATAAGTATGAATATCCAGTTCTTGTGAAACGATGCGAAAGTTGTGGAAAGGGTTATCTCGTGAAAGATAAATAAGTTAGTCAACACGCTTGTCCTTTTTTGTAGTAGTAAAATGCGTCCGCGTTATCTTTGCTTTTGTCTTGAAGCGACGTCTACTCTCGTGGCTGGTTCCCCTGCACCGATATTCTTCGGGCACCTGTGCAAGTGAGATCCCCTAACAGTGATTGATTGATTTGTCTGCTTGCTTTGTAAAGTTTTAATCTGGCTAGAAGGTTGTTACTAATGCATTCCTTGAGTTTGCAATGCTGTATGGTTACATTCTGTTGGTTTCTCGATATTCCTTACGAGCAATCATAGTTCATCTATTCTGCAAAGCCATTTTTGCGCATACTCCTAGTGTGGGAATCTTCAAATTACAAACAATTGAAATTTAACCGAAACGAATTAGATGTTTGCTTGAACTTGCGTGCTATTTACTAGTATGTACGCGTCGGAATTTAATGTGTGTTTATGCCAGACAGTCGCGCTTGTGGTAGGTGAATTATTTTGGTCAACTTTGGTTTGTGCTGACATGGCCGGATGTGCGCACGTTGCATTATTGATCATTTCGTCCGAAAGCTGTCTGCTGCGGTTCCGATGCCGTTTGTCAGGAATTCCGTGTCCGTGGTTATGTAATAGTCTGATGGAACGTGTGCCAACAACACACTTGTGTTTTTTTTAATTGATTGAAAATCGAGACTAGTTAACTCGCTTTTGTTAGGTTTCTGATCAAGGGCAGTCGAGGTTAATTTTTATTTAATCGATGTCTGCGAGGATGGAGTCGAAGAATATGAGCATGGTCTTTACGCGGAACTGACCCTAACTCAGGCATCGGCGGATTTTGCTTGACTAGCTGCCACCGCCACACAACCAGTAGTGGACTTTGCTCGGCTGACGGACGCCACCAATCGGCTAGTAGCGGAACTTTCTTGACGGTCAGGAACCGCCGACCAGGTGGGTTGTGAATAAGTTTTATGATCCATGCAATTAAAATCGCCGATGCCGGAGTTGGCTGCACTTAACGGGAATGACCCTATTCTTCAACTCCATACTCGCCTTCAGTGGGGTCGAGTCAAAGACCATTGACAACCCGGGGCTCACCGCTTCAATAGGCTCAACTCAAATTTCCTTCCTGATTAGGGGGAAAGGTCAGAATTGCAGAAAGAGGGTATTCCCGACCTTCAGATGACAACAAAACTTCCCCGGATACATCATCAGCTTCAGTCCAGTCAACGCGGCCCCCCTGTCCAAGGAGCGTCTTGCTTCTCAAGCAAGTTCTCGACTGAGCTATAACGCGAAAGGGGACGTTGAGGCTTCTCCGTCCCAATTAGAATTGGTCCGCATAGCGCAAGAAGTCGATATTGAGGCACCCAGTTTTTGCGCGATTTTCAAGTAGAACGCGTAAAAGGGGAACATTTACCAGCTAGTTCCCATCGAAGCGAGGAGTCACAAGTATCCAAGTCTAATGACCTGTCAGGTCTGCTGGTTTCCACTCGGCAAGCTTAAGCCTAGACGGTTGTTGAACATGCGACTCCAACCAACACTTCATCTAAGGTGATTGAGGTGGCGAGAAATGGCTGGCGAACTCGCCGTGCCGTCTTCGATCGATGTGTTTTAAAAAACCATATCGCCGCTAAGTTTGTTGAGTTCCACGCCATTCGGCTTCCTTCCACACATTTTCAGTAATCTCTGTGGCGGGCTCCGTCAATGAAGTCGACATTTTGGTAACGGCGCGCCTCTCAACATCTTTCTTGAATGGGTCCCAAAGCCCTGTGGGGCAGTCCGCTACTGGCAAGTGAAAGAGGACCTACCCGTAGCACCAGCTGAGTTCCGGAGCTCGTTTAAATCGAAAAAGTTCCCAAATTGTGTTTCCCTAATCAGCCTCGATGAGATTCTTGAGGATTGTGTGGCCATCAACTGCGCCAACATTTTGGTGCTTATCTGTTCGATCAGCTAACGAGATGGGAGCAGTGGGTGCCAATTATTCCTACGGAGATGCTTCTGTGGTTATACTATTGGGAGGTGGTCTTCTCTGCCCTTACTACTTCATTCGCTTCCAGCGCGTTCTGAATCATGAGCCTTGGCCTCGAACCGCTGATTTCTGCAAAGTGAAGAAAACTATAACATCCACAATGGTTTCGGGTGTGATACGAGAGCTGGACCGCCCTCTACTTGAATCGTTGACGTTCGAAACCATCATGGCTGCTCTTGGTTTGGTGCAAGCCATAAGTTCAGGTGAAGTTGCGGACAGTGTTCCGCAGATTCCGCTGGTTCTCATAATAGATCGGGCCAGATTGGGGTAAGCACCCGCGCACGATGCGCAACAATATCGAGGCCTGGGCTTATGCCATGGCAGTGCAATGGGAGTGGTCCCCACATACGAAGCTTGGCTTATTGCGGGGCTTCAAATCCAGTCATGCTGACCGTTTGGCTCAAGCATTCCGTCGGGTTTTGGGTGAGCAGTCGCGTAGCGTCATTCGACTAGTTCGATCCATTCAAAACCTCGATGGAGGATGCGGACGACGAAGTGGACCAAGCCAGTTAGTTGAAAACTATCGCCGACCTGGCTAATGTTGAAAATTTCCAGCTCTTCAAAGAACGCCGCAAGCGGTCTGGCACGATAATGGGCGAGACATTAAGCATCTCTTCCGCTTCTTTCTGGGCACAGTCATGCCAGGTACTAACGACTCCAATGCAGCTTTCGATGCGGCAACATTGACGCGATAGTGCGGCTATCGCTAGTGGGACACTAACGTCAAAAACAGATTTCACGCTCAAGTTTCTTCAGTGTCACCGCCAAACGTCGTCAATGACGTGAACAGTGTGCATGTGTTAATGCGGTGAATCGCACAATCATACCAACGGGCATACATTTAAATATTTAGGGTATGATTCATTGCTGTTTCACGCTGATAATAACAACTACCACTGTCGAGTTGAGCTCAAGTGGACATGCACAAACTCACCTGGTTCTAGTCGCCCATTACTCTACACAAACGGCTTGCATTTGAGACCCTGGTTTTCAAAATTTATTCACGGGCTATTTAGAGTTCAAAATTGGTTATTATTTGAATCGATTCGTGGTCCGTGACTTGTTCTCTAGTGGACGCGAAACTATTTTATGCAAATTAGCTCGTTTCAAACGCTTCCTACTTTGTCATGTCGGAATAGAGTTTCATGGTATTCCTGTTGATGTTGATTCACGTATGAGTCGTGGTTCGCCAGGGATTCGTACGTTTTAAGTAGGATCAAAAGATCACAATGTCAATTCAACTTGAACTACGAGTAAGCAGAATAATTTGTTAGAATATAGTGTGCTACGATGAATCCGTGTGATGTTTTTCACCATAAACATTCACTTTAATGATGATCGCGCACATACATCCGAGTCGGAACAAAATATTGCAGTGCGGGACTCCCCGTTAGCCTTTTAGCTACGTGACCAGTTGTTCAATAGAAGTGGCAGCATATGCTGATGATGAAAGAACTTACCAATATGGATATATTTTAGTATGTTCAAAAAGTAATGTGCGAATAAATGTCAATGCAGTGAATATCAGCATTCCAGGTGCAGACATTTCCATCAATACATATTCTGAAAGAAAATATTTACGGTGACTATCCAATTGTGGGATAGCCAAAGTCTTCGAATGTTCGCTTGTGCTAATAAGCTCCTTGGGCTATAATAAATGAATGAGAGGGTGTTTATAAATATTAGGTATTTTAAAAGTCAACATCGGGTATCTTGTGGAATAGCAAATTCATTTAACGTGCAAAGGACTTTGTTGCCAGATGATAAATACTGTCATGGTCAATATGCTTATTGAACCTGGGAACAAAGATTTGGTTAAATATTCCATAAAAGGATGCACTTATGTATTGAGTATCCTAGGTACCGTTTCGGGCGTGAAACTTGTGAATATTCTTTTTGGGAGATCTTGTATATGGCTTGCTTTGTTATAAACGGTGTGACGACCGTTTCCCAGTTTGAAGTTACACGATACCCAGACGCCGATATCTTTTTACGTGGTAGTCCAGACGAGATCCTCTATGCCAAGCTGGTACGTGTAGTGTAGATATTTCCTAGCGGAAGCATTTTACATTTCGATGAAGCATTTTCGGACGGTTTTCCAAGCCGCATATATATATATATATATATATATATACCCAGTAGTAGACTATAAACAGAATGGGCATGATGGCTACCTGGATATTTCGTATACAATTGACCGCCTAAACCAAAGTATTCTTTTGCATAAGTTGGAACGTTATTGTATCGCTGACGGATTATTATCCTGGTTAGAAAACTACCTGACTGATCGGCTTGTTTAAGTCTCTGTGAACGGTGCTTGCCGAACTCCGTACCCGTGACCAGTTGCGTGTCCATGAACGAATTCCATTCGCGCTGAATGCCTCATCAAGTTTATGATCGTTCGGTTTGCGAAAAATATAGAAGTGTGTTCGAGGATCAATAAGCCGGAAGACTGCGAACTGCTCAAGAATGATCTTGACAAACTTCACGCTTGGTCTTTAAAAAATAGCCTATTCTTCAATTTCCAAAAGTGTCACATGTTGAACCTTGGGGAATATGTGCAGTTTCAATATTTTATTGGTGCACACAGAATCTCGTGGACCAGGGGACAAAAAGACCTGTGTGTGTGGATAATCAAGACTCTATGGATGTCGAGAGACTGTCTCTGTCTACGGTAAAACATCACAGAAATTTTCACTCCTGAAGATAATTTTTGAAATGTTCTCAAAACAGACAACCCCCGTGTAATAAATACCTACGTGAGACCCACGATGGAATGTGCAGTTTGAAGCGTGGTCGCCGTGGCTAAAAAAGAGATTGCTACTTTGCAAAGAATGTGCCATTATGCTGCTAATCTTGTCGCCGGACTCAGCCAGAAAACATACCATGAGCAAATCACTACCCTAAACTTACTCGATTATCTATGCCGTCGTCTATGAGGGCAATCGATTTGGGTTTATAATATTTTGAATACCACAAATCATCCATCCCTAGACTACAAATTTCGCGAACTGTTCGATTACATCCCCTTGTATAATCATGTTTTCGATTATACACGACAACGAAATTTGTAACAGACTTCTGTTCTAGACCTAGTCTTAACCTCCGAAGCCACAGCCGTTGAAGATGTTCAGTATCACCCTCCGCTGGGTCGAAGCGACTACCTCGTTCTGCTATTTAAATACGTGTGCAACACCAGTAGAATTGTAAAGCAAACAAAACGAAATAGAAAAGTGGATTACATTGGTTTGATGGAAACAATAATAGCCTTCGATGAACATAATATAAATTTCAGTGATCCGGACACGCATTGCACAACCCTGACAGATTACATAATCAACATGATACATTTTAATTATAAAAATGTCCCGAAACATAATAGCAAAAAACAACATTTCAGAATTCGCAGTAGGACTAGAAAATGGTTGACAAAGCGAAATTTGGCATGAGCTATTCACAGGGTCTCCAGAACTGATTCGACGTGGGCAAACTTTCGCGAATTGCGGAATCAAGTCACAAATCTCATCCGAGAGGACAAACAATATCACCAGCTTCAGCTGGCGGTAAGAATGCAGCGAAATCCCAAACTGCTTTATCAAACTGTTAACAACACTACGGAGCTGAAACCTGGTGTTTTTCCGATCATGACAGATAACGGACTAACTGATTCTGTGCAGGAAACCGCTAACGCTCAGAGCCAGTTTTTATTCACGAGTTTTCACCCCCCAGGGATGAATTACAACCATCAGAATTGTCAGCACCAATTGTGCCGGAGACTATATGCGATATATGCATCAGTTCGGAAATAGTGCAGCACCACCTACGCAAGTTGAATATCAACAAGTCCCCGGGAGCTGACGGAATCACACCTGCAATCCTAAAGTTATGCGGCAGTCAACTGTGCGAACCACTTTGTGATTTATTTAATCACTCCTTGAGGGAGGGTGTTGTACCTAATGGCTGGAAGAGAGGAATCATAACACCCATCTACAAAGGTGGAACTCGTTCTGACTGTAATGGAATTGAAGTGAAATGCGAACCCAACAGAAATCGAATTGAGAAGTCACAGCACGGCAAACAGAATGTAATGTGTTTAACGGGGAGTTGATTATGTACCAAAATCGTATTCAATAGATGAATATTGTTCATGAGTTATCGAACGGAAAATCGGCGGAATGCGAGTGAAAACGATAACAGGAAATCAATAAATCAATATGGCATTATCGGCAATCGAAACTTGACATCCTGTTGGAGGAGAGTTCAGCCAACCAACTCAGCTTGCATCGTGGTGGGTAGGATGTGCGGAACAACCCACAACCTTCCCCCCTCGAATTGTGGCGTTGTTCCGATTCGCAAACCTCGCAGACCTTCTAAGAGCAGTGATTACTGATTGATGTTTCCTCGTACTGAACTTTTAATTGTACTTGACTTTTGTGACGTTGGTGCACACTTGCATCCTTTAGGTAAGGGATCTCAATCATTGAATTCCGATCTGTCGCGTGACGCTGACATGAGTGGGTCTCAAGGTCGTTTCCTCTGAAAGAAGTCACAGCACTCGAATCCTTACGGTGTAGGGAGTTCGGAGTGTTCTGGATTTGAACAACTTGGCTGGGCTCTCTCTGGTCGTGCAATGGACGGCATTACGGTATTGCAGTAGAAAGTTATCAATGAATAAGTCCAAGGCTTGGAAGCTCCCAGGATTGGCTGAGTGAATAGCACTCTTGATAGTTTTCACAAGATTCTCTGCAGCGCCATTGGAACATGGATGCCGCGGAGCAGTTCGTAAGTGTCGGCCCCCGATGCTATCCAGCCATTCCTTCATTTCATTGGAACAGAATTGGGCACCATTGTCAGTGATAAGTACTTGTGGGATCCCTTCACGGCTGAAACACTTCCTTAGAGCTTGCATTGTGAACGCCGTCGTTGCTGTGGTTGTCAGAAAGACTTCTGGCCACTTGGAATACGAGTCGGTGATCACAAGTGCGAAGTACTTTCCCAAAAACGGTCCACAATAATCTGCATGGATTCGTTGCCAGGGGAGGTAACTGTCGGGCCATGGTGTCCAGTCCCTTGGGCGTGAATTGATTTTGTGCAGGCAAGCCTCACAGTTCATAGCTGTACTTCTGATGTCGGCATCAATTTCTGGCCACCAAACCTCTTGCCGTGCCAACGATTTCATTTTTTCAATGCCCATATGGCTTTTATGTAGATCGTCCAAGACAGGCTTCCTCAACGGTGGAGGGATGAGCAATCGGTCTCCCCGACAAATCACACCGTCCGGTTGTATCAGTAGCTCATCACGGATCTGGTAAAGGCGTAGGTATTTCTTCCGCACATCTGGACGCCAACCGTTACGTATGGCTGACATAACTGTTGAATAGTACTTCTTCGTGAACGTTCGTAGTTGCTCACGGGAAACGGCACATGATTGGGAGGTGAGACAGCATGCTTCCGCTGAAAAAAGTTTTGCGTGCCTGGACAGGAAGTCGGCCTGCGGAATATCTTTTTCTGCTCTATGGACAATCTCATAATTGTATCCTGCAAGGTAGATACTCCATCTTTGTAACATCGAGGCCGTAGCTTTGGCAAGCGATTTCTTTGGATTGAATAAGAATTGCAGTGCTTGGTGGTCCGTGACAATCTGGAATCGTATTCCGAATAGATATTTGTGAAGTCGCTTGACTGCCCAGAATATCGCCAGCGCCTCCTTTTGCGTTTGTGAGTATCCTCGTTCTGCTTGGTTCAGCAATCGGGATATACAGATGATCGGGAACCCTTCCTGCTCCAACACAGCACCAATTCCGACGTCCGATGCATCTGTGATCAAAGTGGTGGGTTTTAAAGGCGAAAACGCCACCAGTACTGGTCGGTCCACAATAGCTTGAATCAAGGTGCGCAACACTGACTCCAATTCATCATTCCATTCCCACTTTTCTGCATGCTGAGCAAGAAATAGCGGTTGTGCCCGGGTTGCGAAATTCGGAATAAATCGTGAGTAGTATTGAGGGCAACCCATAATTGATCGCAGTTTGCTTTGATCACTTGGTGATTGCACATTAGCAAGTGCATCGTATCGAGTAGGATCGTGTCGGTATCCTTTGGAATCTATCACGTAGCCAAGAAATTGTAGTTCATTGACTCGGAACACGCATTTTGACGGCTTGATTGCTACGTTTTTAGCTGCAAGTCGTTCCATCAGTGCCAATAGTCTTTGGTCGTGTTCCTCATGCGTTCTTCCGTAGATAATAAGATCGTCCTGGTAAGCTCGGACTCCTGGTAGGCCTTGGATCACCTTATCAATTGCCGATTGGAATATGCCTGAGGACACATGCAATCCGAATGGGAGGAAATTGAATTGAAATAAACCCCATGGAGTATTGATTGTCGTCAGTGGTTTTGACTTCTCTTCGAGTGGTATTTGCAAATATGCATTCGCAAGGTCAATCTTTGAGAATATCTTACTACCGTGAATTGCCCTCATAAAGTCTTCCGGCTCTTCTGTTGTCGCAGCACAACGCTTCAGTCTCGGGTTAAGTGTTAATCTGTAGTCGCCGCATATTCTCGGTGTCTTTCCATCGCTTTTCACTGCTACAACAATAGGTGTTGCCCATGCTGACGAACCAACTGGAGAAATAATACCAGTGCTTTCCAACTTCTTCAGGGTATTAAAGACGCCGTCTCTCACTCCATAAGGCAAAATTCTACGTTTCAGGAATATAGGATCACCTTCAACTTCCAGTGTTGCTGGCTCTACCTTCATGCCACCACTGTTCGTTGAACATTGGACGACCAATTTTCGTAGGGAGGACTGAATTTGTTCTCCTGAATTCTCAACGGGCACAACATTCAGCGATACAGGATGCTTGAGGGCTCGCAGGGCTTTCAGACCGAGGATTGCTGGACTGCTTTTAGATACCAAGAATCGGATTGGAATTGAAATCTCTTTGTCTTGTTTTACAAATAAGGTGGTTTCACCTGTCAGTGGCAACTTGTGTCCGGTAACGCCACGAAGTTTAACGTTGGTCGGTTGCACATGCGCCTCTGGGGCCACCCGGTTCAAGATTTCGGCGGGAATGACTGATTCACTGCTACCGGTATCGACGATGAATTCAGCAGTTTCACTTGAATCGAACTGCAAGGATTTGTAGATGAATTGTTGTGCTGGACTCTTCAGTTGCAGAACATAAGGTGAACCGTCATCCTCCTGATTAACCACTGGATTCTGTTGGGTCAGGTTGCATTGTTTACTCCGACAAACCTTCTTTATATGTCCGCTCTTACCGCATCCATGACACACTGCATTGCGGAATCGACAAGTTGACCGCAAGTGGAGATCACCACACGACATGCACTTATTTATCGGCTTTACGGTCTTGTCTCGGGCTTCGTTTTCACTTGTCTTGTTGGCATGGTGCCGGTGTCTTGGCTGATTGGATCTGAGTGAACTTTTCTGAAAGAACACGGCACCTTGTTCGGTTGTCGCAGCAGTCACATCATCTCGCTGCTCGCAGATTTCACGGGCTTCGGCGTAAGTCAGGTCAGGTTTCATCAGCATTTTTCTTTGTAGGTCAACATTGTTAATACCAGCAATGAGACGATCCCTCAAATTGTCTTCTAACAGATCGCCGAATTCACATTTAGCAGCCTGTTTCTGTAGAATAAGGATGAACTCGCGGCAGCTTGTATTAGGATTTCGGACCAGTGTGTTGAATTTTGCCCGTTCGGTAGCTTTGAAATTCACCGGCATGACATGCTTCAGTAAGAGTGTCTTCAAATCTTGGAACGGCAGTGATGCAGGAGACTTTGGATAGGATAGGTTCTTAAGTAACGAATATAATTCACGTCCCCCGTAGGTCAAGAAAAATGTTGACTTATTCTCCGGCTTGACGTCCTTCCGAATGCTGCTCCACAGCTCGAATCGTTCCACCCACTCTTCAATTTCTCCGGGATTAGAATGAAGATTTAATGGTTCAAGAGTCGGTTGATCCATCCTGTTTGCGACGCCAAATTGTAATGGAATTGAATTGAAATGCGAATCCCAACAGAAATCGAATTGAGAAGTCACGGCACGGCAAACAGAATGTAATGTGTTTAACGGGTGAGTTGATTATGTACCAAAATCGTATTCAATAGATGAATATTGTTCACTGAGTTATCGAACGGAAAATCGGCCGAATGCGAGTGAAAACGATAACAGGAAATCGATAAATCAATATGGCATTATCGGCATTCGAAACTTGACATCCTGTTGGAGGAGAGTTCAGCCAACCAACTCAGCTTGCATCGTGGTGGGTAGGATTTGCGGAACCACCACAACCACACTGACAGCCAAATTACGCCATGGTAAACTCTTTCGGTGATCTCAAAAATATGGAAGCGAATTAGTGGACGAAAGATTGTGAGTCATCTGAAAGCCCAAAAACGTGTTGTCCCGAGAGAAACATGGATTAGGAAGTCTCGTTCTTGCTGACTAACCTACTGGAGAGGACGAAGGCCAGTGAATAAATTGTTGGTTGCGTGGCAGGTGTTACTTGGACATATCAAAGGGTTGTTCGCGTGGACCATTAGATACTCATGCGCATGTGCACGATTTTTTTTTCTGGTGGTAATTATGGGATGCCATCTTACCGGGCTGAGAAGTTACCGTTTGATCCGACAAAGCAACTGTACGTATCGATGGTGTGAGTCTGTGGAAATCGAAAGCCACTAGCGGGGTCCCACAAGGTCGGTATGGGTCGTGTTCCTTTTGGTCAACATCACGACCTTTCGAATCACGTCAAGCGTGGACTGTTTGCGCTTACAAAGCGATCTGGATATATTGAACAACTGGTCGGAGAGAAATAAACTTCCATTCAACTTCCGAAAGTGTAAATGTTGCAAATAGGCAAAGATTTCCCATTCTCATACAACCTGGGACCAAATCAACTGGAATGGACGAGCAAAGAAAAAGACATCGGCATATGGATTAGTGGAAGTCTTAAGTTTAGCATGCGATGTGAAGCAGTGTACAACCGACCTAGCCTCATGCTAGGTATGCTTCGGCGTATTTTCGGACATTTTTTCCGGGAATCATTCTCCATGCTCATAAATACGTATATTAACCCGGTGATGGATTACTCAGTGCAAGCTTGGGCACCGTGGCTACAAAAGGACATCAAGCTGCTCGAAAAGATCTATCACAGAGCAACTAAAATGGTTGGCTGCCTCCGCAACCTACCATATGAGAATTGACTTGAGCAGCTTAATTTTGATACACTGCTTCGCAGAAGGGTTCGATTCGATCTAATACTAACCTACAAAATAATGAACTCCAAGGCGCACCCTCTGAGGCATCTATTTCGCCTCCGGTCAAGCCATGCCACACGTACTCACCCATTGGCATTTGATATTCCACATTCCCACCGGAACTGCCGTCGGTTCTTCTATTCCGTGCGCGTTTGTTTCTTATGGAACTCCTTACCGTCAGATTTTGTCCAATCATCTAGTGAAAGGATTTTCAGGAACTAATTGGATATATTTATGCGTAGTAATTCCACCCTACATCCCGTTAATATAACATGATTTTTTCCAAACGAATATTTTTTACCCATCATACCGCCACAATACATGACATTTTTTGCAAATACAAAACTGTCGATCTTCCTAATGACTCAATTTATTGTGTATATATATTTATTGTCCTTATACGAATATCCTGTGGTGTTGTACAGTTACGAGCATTTTTATACCATAAATTCTTGAATCTTGAATCTACAGTGATTATTTAATCTACGGGGCTCGCATAAGACAAGAGCTCACACATTGTCTCTAACTGTCCCTCACTCGCAACTCAAATGTAGACGACATTTTTGCCGGGCGAGTTTGTTTTACTTTGAACAATCTACCCGATTATGTTGTAAACTCACCTAATAAAAACAGCTTTAAGAGAAATCCTGATGCCTTTAAACCGTGCATCGAAAAAAATTGCACCACCTTGTATAATCATGTTTTTGAATTTACACGACAACGAAATTTTCAACAGACATCTGTGCAACGCCAGTAGAATCGTAAATCAAACAAATCTCAATAGAAAAGTAGATTACATTGGTTTGATAAAAAACAATGAGGGCTTTCGATGAAAATAATTTATGATCCGGAATCGCTTTGCACAACCCTGACAGATTATATCACCAACATGATACATTTAAATTCTAACTATGTCCCGAAACATAATAGCAAAGAACCCCATTTCGGAATTCGCAGTCGCACTAGAACATGGTTGACGTGATTTATATCGATTTCTCAAAAGCTTTCGATCGTGTCAGTCACGAAATACTTTCGTCGAAACTACTCACCTACGGAGTACAGGGTAAACTCCATGCATGGATTAAGGAATGGTTAATATCCGGTGAGATGTACGTGAGAGTCAAATATGAACTATCCGAGTTGATTAAAGTTGCCCGTGGTGTCCCATAAGGATCAGACCTCGGACCGCTTTTGTTTTTAATATAGATAAATGACTTGCCTACTGTAGTGCAGTCGTCGTTGCTTATTTTCGCTGACGACGCAAAGGTTTGGCGCAAGATAAACTCCACAGCTGATACGCAGAACTTGCAACGGGATCTCTATATGATTTATACCTGGTCCATAGACAACGAAATGACACTGAATGCTTCGAAATGCAAACTTTTGTCTTTCAACAGCAAGTTGAGCAAAGAATATTATCTAGGTCGTAGTGTTATTAAACCAGCCTCCTCCGAAAAAGATTTATGCGTGATTATCCAGTCGGAAATAGGAAACTAAATGCAATGTTGAGTCGCTACCAGCAAAGCTGAAAGCAACTTCGGTCTCCGTAGAAATAGCAATTAACTTTACAATAATCATAGAGTCGAACTATAGGTACAAATGCTTTTTTTCTTTTTTGGCGCACCAATAGCTTTAGTCTCAGATTCCTTCAGTGGTGGTTCCGAAATCGTTGTGTTGATATAATGGTATACATTAGTGATCACTTGCGTACTCACATGAATTACTAATATTTCCTCCACACGTCGAAGGCTCAACTCGAAACTGGTCATTCTATTTTCTAATTTGACTTCAAAAGTATCGGCATCATGCAAGGATTTAGCTCTGCAACGAACACCGACATAGCAGGCGCATGGAACCTTTTCATTATTTATTAATTGTATCGAATCAGGGGCTAAAGTACGGTCACATTTACCACGGATCTTACCAATATACAGAAAACACGTTATGACTTGACTTGCTTTGTGACCCACCGGTTGTTCACATGCTTTGCACATGACCTCGGAACAATTCTGCGTGTCGAGATTCGTCCTATCAGCTGGGCCGGCCGTGACCATTGTTGCGTTTGCCGGATCCAGGCACTTGGCGCTGAGGTTAAGTTGGTTCTGTGTCGCTGTCGGGTGAACAATCATAGCTTGATCGATCGATTTATTGGATGTTGGATCTCGTGATGCGGTCAAACATGTTGGTAACCTGAGGTGGGTTGTTCCGATGAGTGGTGGACGTTTGGTCGAGTGGTCGATGTGGCTGCTTTGGAACACGTGATTTCGTCATTTAGCTAATATTCCACTATAACTCGTTAACCACCTTCCCCGTAGATCGAGTAGCATCTTCAAGCATGTTTATACGGCTCAATCACGGTTAATCAGTATGGATTTAGTAGTAAGGGATGTACTTTAAACTTCTTAAGTGTAAAGATTGTGTTATATCCTGAATGCTGGCGTACCAAGGTTTCTAGCGTTAACGTCACTAACAATTACTTTTAGGATGTGGTCGCAATTTCTTATTGTTCCGTAAAACCGTTCATGAATATATGCAAGTATGTCCTAAACAGTAGAAATTTAACCAACCAAAGTTCTCAACAGCTAAAAATTATCACTGCTTCACAAAACATCTCTGAAAAACCGTGCAGTATCTTGGGTATATTTAGAATGTTAATTGGTAAATTTATGTACCTAAAGCTTAGTTTGAATAATTGAGGTCGTTTGCGTTTAATTATGAATTATTGACGTCCATACGAACGCACCAAGATTGCTAGGAAATTGTGTTTTCTATGAGAATATGCCATATGCTGAATGAATGCTTGACTGAGGTTGCAGCGAGACGCTCGCCTACGATCACATACTCCATGGGTGAATCTGCAAAGAAATACAATGAAACTCATTAGCGTAATGTGTTGCTCACGTCCCCCCACACCTACACACCACTATCGGTTTCTGGCTGTTTGCTGTCTTCAGGTGGTTTGCTATTGCCTTTAACATTCTTACATTGATGTTGCAAAGTTTTCTGTGCGCATAAGTTGTGATGTAATTATTAACCGGAAGCAATCTGGTTGTACAACTTCCATATCAAAGCTTGACACGTGTTTGAACACACTTTTAACAGCCGGTTCACCGTACCCTATTCGAAAATAACTGTTTTGTTACTGGTGTATTTTACTTTTGGTATTTATATGTTTTTCTGCACTACACGACTGTGGTTTTGGGTATGGAGATATCGAGTTTACCTGCTTTAAAATATCCACTCGTATGGGTTCCCCCGCAGATCGATTTTTATTTTAAAATGTTAAATTTCTTGCTACCAATCTTTATCAAAAATGGGAAATTATTGCACTACTCTAAATCAGATGAAAAATACACGGCCGTATCATTTTTGGGTGGAATTTATTTCACTTGGTTGCAATTCAAAAACATAACGGGAAAATATTCGGGAAATCATAGACAGCTAGAATAACAAGCAAATTAAATCCAGAAGCCAGAGTAACCTAGGTTGCCAATGTCCGATCCGATATAACGATTGTACGGTCAAAAAAACAGTCTGCGCGTATAAAACATTTCGGTAGTGTTCAGTCAATCATAACCAGCATCCGAGAAGTCTTCGTACGTCTCAGCAACCAAGGAAGCGAATCTGTCGGAGGCGTTGCCAAGATTCCTCTCGATTATTTCTGAAGCCAATACCGGTGATGAAGACTGATTCGCCAGTGAAGGTTGATCATTCAGCGTATCTTCCTCATCTTCCAACCATGGCAACTCTTTGAGATAGTTCTCATTTGTCTGTGGCCTGAAAAGTGCAATGATACTCCATATTAACTAATAAAAAAATTTGCACAAATTATCAAAGTATCAAAAAAGCTGACTGGAATATATTCATGTTTAATTCAAGGTAATTCAAGGTTTTTAATGGTCTAAAAACCAACAAGCTTAGCAACAACCATAGGATGGTAAAAATTGAAATTTAAGTGGATAAAACAATATAAGGAATTAGATTAAGCCGTATTAAAGTGTTCTGGAAACGAATAATGCAATAAAAAGTCGTCTAATTTCGTTTTAAATTCATGCAAGCTAGTGGAGTGAGTAATGGTTGAAGGAAACTGTTCCACGTGAAACAGACACGGACAGAATAGTTAGTACATCTTTGTTGCGGAGCTACTTTCTATGTTTGCAATCATAGCCAAACAACCATTTATTTGGTGTTTCACAATCCCTTCACGGGAGTATGGAACATGTTCCTTTAACAACAAATACTTTTGTCTTGTTTATAACTCAGCCATGTAAGTCTACTTAAGCATTCAAGTCGTTTCTGCTTTTTGTTTTGACCGAGGCCATTAAACCTGAATTTTTTCCAATAGAAATCATTACGTTGGTGTCAAAGTGTACGAACTTTGTTCCGGAATGTAAAAAATTTCCGTACAAAGTTGATTGTTTCTTTATTCTTCTCTTTTCTTGAACCACTTTCACCATCAATTTTCATTCTTAAATTGTAATGGAATTATTAGCCTTGTCGTGCCTAAAATTAGCTTCACTATTTCGCTTTCTATTGCACTAGGTGAATTAACAACCTATACAGAAGATCGTGTCTTTTCAGTAAATGCATAGAACTGCTGTTTAATAATCTGCACAGTGACTGCGGTGATTGCTTTGTCATTTTGCCTTCGCGTATATTTCTGTCCACATGTTAGGCTTTAACCATGCAACTTATCCTGCACTTTCAAAAGACCTTATAAACGACAGACGTGGTATCAACACACTTAATGCACAAACATGAATAAATATTTTGAAACTACTTTAAAGCAACTTTTCGTTTTATTGGAATGACTTTTTAATTATATTCTCAGAAATATTCCCAATCCAATTCAGCAACGTATATTCAAATGCTGTTCGATATCGTATAATCGGGTAAAACACATTTGGTTGCTTTCCATCGTTAGCTTACCCTACTTAAACGTCACTGATACAGCGGAGTCTTGATTTGGAAGATTGCCAGTCATTAATTTAAATTCTCACCTCTATTCACTCTTTTCCTCACAGTCTCTCACTTTACATACACAATGAGATTTGCTCAACATGATGTTCATATGTATCAGTTGGGAAATCGGAAATTCATCAAAGTAACCAGAAAAGCGTACAATAGCGCATCGTACTAAGTGAACTCCACTATATGTATATATTTTGACCTGATGGGTTTCGAAAAGTGTGATTGGTGTATATCCCACAGTGTGAACTTGAATTTAATTGAAGAATGTTCTTATCAAGCTCACTAGCGTGTGATATAATTAAAATATTACGGTAAGAGTCAGCCATACCATATTTGTATGTTTGTGAGACGAATTCCAAGGCCTCGCTTTAGCTTAAAAATTCTTTCTTTTACTATGGTTTATGAAGCAGTTGCATGATTTCAATTAATTTCGAATTATTTTAAAAATATTCAACGCTAAAACTCAGTGTCAATTCAAATGTTGAATGTTGACTGGAAATTCCTACGCAAAGCTTATAGTTGGTCGTACGAAGCGGTGTCCGCAACATGTGTATTCTCTCACTGACCATGAATCCGAAAGCCTGTTGTTCAAGTAAGGAAGTTGCAGCTTGCCGGTTTCCTCCGTATCACGACTAATTTGTGCAAAGAGCAAGTCGTCGGAAGCAGAGCGAACGGGAAATTCCCCTCCGTCATGTTGCACCGATCTATCTCGCAAGTGACGTCTCGCCGTAGGTTTGGATTCCATGGAAACGATCGAGTGCTTTTTACTTGCCGCGCTAGTTGGTCGGGTTTCTCGGGATGGGGCTCTTGGAGGTAAGGTGCTAACGTGAATTGGCTGTGGAGAGTAAGCATTCTCTGTTCTATCGTTGGATGTGGGTTTCTTTGATGATGTTACCATTGCAATAGGGTTGGATTTATGAGGATTAACGGTTTCTTCATACCCTGTTTCGATCGGGGTGCGCAAATCGTTCAATAGCAAATTGAGCAGCATTTGCCTTTCTTCCTGTTCGAAATTTACGAAAAACGTTAAATTCGCTCGTTTATACAAACAATTCAAATTATACTGAACAGGGCAATGTTTGAGTGTGAAATGCTTTTTCATGCAGAAGTGGTTGGGATGCAATCGCTTATCTGATTTTCCGATCATTCATTTTAACTCTTCTGATTAATTCTTATTCCAAATCTATCCGGAACGTTATCATTTCACTACCAACGGGCACGCCTGTAAACGACCTTCAGCATCGATTTTTCTATTTAACACTGCACTTTTCCGCGATTAATGACTGAATGGCTGTCCGATCACCAAAAGTGCATAACCCTTGAGGTGACGATGGGCATTAAGGTCATGTTTTACTCGCCGAAACGTCACGCAAAAGTAAAACGATATTACTATTCGTTGCCAAAAAGACTGCCAGTGTTTGATAATTTGGGAACTCCTATGGGAAATATATTCAATATATTCCGTACAATGTAATCAAAAGCGCGAAATTTTTGAACGCACACCGAATTCCATTTTTCGATACTTATCCAAATAACCCAGAAACGGATTAGTGAAAATTGATGATTGCCCTATAGCTATATTCCATGATCTTTTAAATTGACAACAGTGAATGTAAATTTAATAAAGACTGTTCCTCCAAATTTCATGCCGGTATCATGTGGTACTAGTTACGTTTTTGCACAAAAGTCGTATGGCAAGCAGAAGATGATATTGTTTGCAAAGTTCCTAATAGGATTGTCAAAGAAATTCTATTGGGCAGTGATTTCAAACTGTAAAACAGGCAAAATTAATATAACTGGTTTAGTGTGAGCCACACAACGATCGACATTAATAAAGATGAATAGCAATAAATGTATAGAGAAAGAGGGAGAGAGTAAGAGAATCTATTGCGAACCAACCTTGCTTAATTCTTGAAGGTTTTCTCTGCTAATCGGTTGCCGCAGATATCTATAATGCAAAGTTTAAAACATGATCATCACAAGCATTAGCGAGCTTTAAAATTTTTAGATTTTATCGATCCGCACCGTTTGTCATATGTTCTCAATATCTGGGTTTTCTAAAATGTCTGTCAACCGTTATTCACTACACTTCGAAGTCCATTCTTCAAGATAAATAAACATATAACCAGTATCAGTGATTCAATTTCCTAAAAAATCGTCAAACATTTAAGTCATTCAAATCTGTTCACATCCTCCTAGTTTCAGCAGCCAAACGTTTTTAGTTAAAAGGCAGTAGCATGATTTACTTTAAAATAACCGGCGTTTGACATTCGAAAGACTGAGATCACATGTCAATAGTACCTCGTTGAGTGAAATGTATTCGACGTAGGTGTTGGAATATTCCACTAAAACCTACGTTGTGAAAATCGCCAACCTAACTTCCTTCCTCACTCAGCAATGTTAAAAGCTTCCGCTTTAATCATTTCTGAGTGAAAATGTGTTCGCAAGCGCTAGAAAGGTTTTTGGTGTCAAACGTCGCAGCTACGCACAGAGTACACCAGCAGATAAAGCATTTTGCATTTTGTGAATTTCGCAGGAAATAACTGTGGATGCTTTTCTTATCATTACATGTTCCGCTTCGTTCACAGTGAAATTAAAGAACGGACTTACTTGTGCTAGTGTTTTACAATCAAAAGGTTCCCTTTAAAATCTGCTTCGATTCTAATCGATACTCTTATTTTGATTGCTCATTCTCAAACGATAATGCCAATTAACTTTGAGTGGTCATCGAAACATACAATTGATAGATTGGAAACCAACCGTGTATGCGCTGCCGGGGTGGACGCACAAATTTGCGCTCACATACTTTTGAACTTTAATACTCACTCTCTTGTCGAATTTAGGCGGTTCATATATCACTGAATTTGTCTCAACTCTCGTACATGGAATACACCAATTTCAAGTTCGAGAAACCTGAATCATCGAAAATCACAAGTTTCCCGTTTCAACCCACCGTTACCTACGCGCGCAACATCGCCTTCAAGCCATAGAAACGCTACTACTCAAATGCTGCCAGGAAGCTCCCGTCATCTGAGATCTACTGACAGTTGTTTCAACTCTATCAGATCAAATCTCGCGAAGCAGTACAGGCTTTACGTATAACGGTATGCTTTTATTGTCCGTTGGATCGCACTGAATCGCATCCGTTCGGTTTTCAACCAACCGACGGCCACCGACGGCCACCGACCGATAAACGACCGCATCGCCCGGCGTATCGATCGCCTCACGCTCGCAAAATTGTAACGATGATCAACCATGTGACTCTTAATGCATTCGTCGACGGCGCTTGTAAAAACTTCAAATTTTGTCAAAAGTCCCAAGTCATACCAAATGTAATGTTACATGTGTTCGATTAGTGTACACGCGAATTGTGATACATATTTGTCATTGGATTCACAAGTTGAACACTTTGATTTGATTATGGGAAGACGCATGCTAGCTGTGGAGACGAACCTAAAACGTTAGACAAAGTTATACTTGTATGCCACTGTTACATAGGGTTCGCACAACGAACCACGATGTTTAAACACAGAATCACAAAATGATTCTTGGTCAAGCACTCAAGGCGCTTATGGATAACCAAAAATGTGTTTTAAGGGGTGGGGATGTGAGCAACACACTAAAACGTTAGTGTTTTTCGAATCATATGCGTGTCAGGAAGTGCAAAAATCAGTTAAAAACCCAGTCCTTAACCACGTCAACTGCATGTCTCTCATGGCAGCTATAACTACGTCTTAAACACTTGTCGACACAGAAATCAATCAAACTCACTCCCAACAACTCTGTACAACTACTATTTCAACGAAACAGATCAGTAATCAAACCAATGGAAGTGTTACAGTATCGAAGGATGTGCGTAAGATAAGACAGAAGAGTTTAAACACGAAAATTACCCGGGAGACAAAAATTGAAGATATAGCGGTAATTTGCAGTCATCTCGCCGAATCAACAGCGCTGTCACTGTCTCACCTGCTTCGTCAGACCCCCGAACTTACCTCGCGCGAACTCATGCATCTAATACGAACGTTTGTACAAGATATAGAAAAAATCTTACTAGCCGCATTGTTGTAGAATCATCCGATTTACGAATATGTGCATTATTATGTGTTTGCGAATAACGACGCAATAAAAAATAAACATTACTTTATTTATTTGGGCGTTCAACGTGCTTCATTCGCCTTTCCAATTCATGGATCTCCAGCAAAATCGAGTTTTTATTACACGATCAAGCTCGTTCAAGACTCAATAAAGTATAATTATACCATCAGTATTATCGTAGGACTAAAAGTAAGTTTAGATACGTTAGTATAGAATAGAGGTACAGATTTGACACGGATCCGCCGCTATGTCATTGCAAGTATACGAGTAAAAAAAAGAATAATTCGAGAACAGAGAAAATAGGTTCAATAAATGCTACTAAGTTATCGCTCACATTTTGTATTCAGGCTCGATTTGCGACTCACAAAATCGCTGCGTGGCATCCATATTGCTCAAGGGTCCAACGTCAGGACGGTTACTTTGCTTCTGGAAAGGATGAAATCGGGTTTGATTCAAGGTTTGTTTCCAGTAATGGATAGCACCCATTACACAACGTACAATCATCATCGTGTTCAACATTCTGTCTTCGTCATTAATATTCGATAGCCCGTCTTACTTGGGTAGTTGGATAATTGGAGGCATCATTTCAATGCCATGTATAAGACATTGAACGGTATTCAGGCAGCACTGCTAATCTTACCAAATGTCACGGTGAAGCGCTGCAGATGCTATCACATTCACTAATCTCGTTTTAGCCAACAACCGTAAACATTCAGGACGAACCTCATTCTAAAATCTTAAATAAAGAATTCAATGTTAATTAATTAAATACATTCAAATAAGAATCCTTGTTTATGACTATGGGTTTTACCCATCTAAATGTTTTGTTGCATGCGACTGAACAAGTTGGCTGTGCTAAAGTTACCCAGCAGCGGCATACAACTACAACTCCACTGTTTCGCTGATGATGTAAAGCTTTGGTGCAAGATAAACTCCACAACCGACAACGTAATGCTTCGAAATGCAGCCTATTGTTGCACAACAGCAAGTTGAGCAAATAATATTATCTAGGTCGTGCTGTTATTAAACCCGCCACCGCCCAAAAAGATTCAGGCGTGATTATCCAGTCGAACTTAGGAAACTTAATGCAATGTCGAGTCGCTGCCAGCAAAGCTGAACGCAACTTGGGTCTCCTTGGACGAGTCCTAGGTTTGTTTGACGCCAACATTATCTGCAAATTGATTTTAACCTACATCCGTCCTCATATCGAACATGCCATACCGGCATGGGATCCTTGGCTGAAAAAGATACTCACCTATTGGAAACTCCACAGCGCAGAGCGACAAAACTCGTCCTGAGAATTTCCAATTATCGATACGAAATGAGACTTAGAATATCGAATTTGCATTCGGCTCAATACAGACGGCAACGAGGAGCACTGATCTTCATTTGGACAGTACTTAATCAAACAAATCATCCTTACAGTCGTTTGTTTCATATTTCCCATAACACACATCTGCGTGGTCACCAATCTACACTTTACCAACAGCATAGCAGGTTGAAGTGTCACAAATATGCATTTTCCGTTCGCAATGTGCAATTGTGGAACAGTTTACCTACTCACGTGGTACAATCAGGAACCAATGACGTTTTCAAGAAATCACTAGATGCCCACATGGACAAGTATGTTTTACACGTTTGACAATAATCTCCAACAATATTTTGATATTTTTTACCATCCGACGCGATGTACATTTTTGTGAGTCTTGTAAAGCATAGCTATTTTACCCGCATATCATCTATGAATAAATCTATGAATAATGGTGACGTTCTTAATTCGCAAAGGCAAGCAGTATCACCATTGAATGTTGATAGACCAGATGGAACCACATCCTTAAGATACTCTACACGATCGTAAACAACGCGACTAAGGTTAAACCCACTGTTTCAACGAATGCGCATTCTGATTGTATGTATGAAAGCAAAAGCCTTATCCAGGCACGAGGCCGGTCGTGGGTGTGTGATAGAAATGCATTCAAATGAGTATTTGTGTCAATCTTAGTTCCATGGGAAAGGCAATTGTCATGTACAGCAAAAATAAAAATAAGCAGCTAGTTATACGCAACAGGAACCTCGCTTTAAGTCTCGGAACATTTCCAAACACCCAGAGCGAATAATACAATAAATCGAAATTCTAACGAGTACCCCAGCAGATTTTTAATCTTTCTTATAACTGCAAAATTATCGGCAGGATTGTCAGTCTTAGAAACTAATGAAAATGTTCTTATGGGGTCTAGACGGTGGATAGCTCTTCATGGAACGGGCAGGTCATAAATTTTAAATTCAAATTTCAAACTTAATTATCTCCATCATAAACGTGAGATGAACCGGTTGAAAGAAGAAATTATACATAATAAATTGATTTTGATGTCGGTAGAGAGAAGGATATATTTATGTGCACTATGCTTAGCCGATCAAGTAAATCTTAGAGCAAATAATAAGGGGGAACGATAGTGCAGTCTCGGTCGTTATCTCTTAAATGTGTCCGTTGTAAAATGGAATTGTGAACAACACTGGAACATAAAAGCTCATTTGCATGCATTTCTATCACACACCTCACGACCGGTTTCGTGCTGTTTGCACTCATCAGGTAGGGACAGTATGATCAGGATCCGCATGCGCTTGAAAAAGGGGAAGAATAGTAAACAAGTTGCGCTTGTATGCCACTGTTCAGTAAGGTTGGTACGACTAACCTGTTCAATCACATGAGCCCCCACTCATGTAGACTGGGTTTAAAACCCATGACCATGAATATGAAGGCTCATTGGCTGGAACGCGTTTTATATATTAAATGGTTTGAACCGCGTTAGGTGCACAAAGGATCGAATCTTTCTAAATTGTGTAATAAGCATCAAATTGTAACGTACCATCGTATGATGGTATGTTCTATGCGCAATATTTTTGCGGAGGTTGAAAGTTCTTGGAGAGTACCTGTTCGACCCTATGTTATCGAAAATTGTTCAGTTTTATCCGTCATGTCAATGCGCTATTTAAAAGAAATTTTGCCTTTGCACTGGCATAATCTTACAGAAAAGATTCTAATGCCTTCGCTTTCAATCTTTTGTGTTTGCTCGATATTTTGCGTTTGCTTTTATTTCCTTACCCCAATCTTCTGTCGGTAGGATATGAGTGAATGACAGAGAACTCAGAAAACAGTACTCAAAAAGTTTTATTGTAGAAGCTTAGCAATAACAACAGGATGACGAGATATATAGAGTAGAAATATAAAATCTTCCCCAAACTAATATGGACAATTGAGTAAACTGAAAAATGGATTTTGGATAAGCACCAGTTTTCTGTGCAATGACCCAATCGCGATGAAAGAAAATGTCGGAACCACTCAGCCTGTTTGGATCAGTTCACATTTTGTAATGGTTGCATCATTAAACGACTTCGGTGGCACAATCAAACGAACACGGCACAAAGATGAATCAATCAATAGAAGGCAGTCTCACATGCACCCGATGCCAAGCCATTTTTTCAACAACACACTGTTCATCATCACAAAACTCAATGTCAAATCCTGCGCTATGTGACTATGCCTATTAAATCTCGGAAATTTATATGCTTATGATCTATATACATCATCTTGTGGTTTTTTGTTACGGTGAAGGCTTTTTCTATCAGAACCATTTGTGCTTGAACTCACATAAATATTCGGATCAATCAGTCTGAAGTCGCCACTAGATTCTTCTTTAAAACATTTAGTTGGATGTATAGCCCAAACAACCGGATCTCAGCTACCCCACGTTCAGAGCCCACTCATGTTGGCAGACGCCAAGTTAATACATGGAGCAGCGAGGGGCTGGAATCACTTCACGGTGAACCCAGATGTGAAAACTTCGATTTTGGCGGTGAACCGTATGGTCGACAAAGCGGACTGACCTAGATGCAGACATGTCGGCCCGATCGAAACAAGTTTGTCCGAAATGAGATCACGAGTATTAATGTACCTAGACATGATTTCGATCGGTGCGTAGTGAGCAATCGTGGCCGGTGATGCTGATGTATCAAAAATGAAGGCCTGGCAATATGTGTGTTATAAGCAATCTTATTATCTATTTGCGATCATTGTTAATGATGATGCAACTTGTTGTCATATGTTGATGACATCCTGCGGTCGATCTCGGCCCTGGATGTACATCGGAAGCGCTTGATTATCTCATAATTCACGACTAGTCATGACTATAAATACTATACATACTACTGCCGGGACGATATGGTCCACGCTTATTTAATAACAATATTATGATGAAATGCCCCTCGCCAAATTGCTATGATGATCGCACGTGACAGAAAATGTGAGTTTGTTGCCGAGGTACAACGTGACTCGCCCAGCAAGCAACCTGCTTTGAGTATAGAATACTTGATCAGCCAAATGTAAAACCTGTAAAAGCAGCACTCTAAGACCGAAGCTGCTGTGTACTTACTTCGAGAGTTTTACATGAGCTCAATAATAGGACAATAGCTGTCAAAGTATGTTGCCTTGACTACACAAATGCGCTTGGTTCTGCAAATCGTGTGCAACTCGTGTATTCACAATGAAAAGAAATTTGTGCTCAATCGGTTAGAGCAGTTTATTGTTAACAATTCACTTCTGACACAGAAGCTGCGCCAGGCCAAGGAAACATTTCATAGTAGCAGGCAAAAGGCAGGGAGAATATCAATCCATTAATCGTGATTTAGCTCTGGCGGAGCACGTTTTAGATACAGGCCATAACATCGATCTAGACAATGGGAAAGTGATAAGATGCGGTGTGGCGAACGTCTACATGCGGAAGCGGTTGAAATTGCTGGCAGTCAATAAGGTGGATACCGCTCAGCACTAATGCGAGCGTAAATAGTTCATATTCACATTATACCTAATAGTTATTTAGATTCTTCTTTTTCTTCAACAATTGTACATTTATGCACGTGGCCCACAATATCAATTGATCTTGACCGTGGTCACTTTTTTAGATTGCTGTGTATACACACCGTATTAGACAAATCGACCATTGATCCTGGTCGGGCCTACGTACCATGATACCCTTAGACTTAGTACAGGCCGTTTTGTGGTAAGGTAGACTGTTACTGCTGCGGGTTTTTATTCGGTACATATGTTTTGTTTGGGATTCCGTACCTGCTAATTCGGTAAACTCACACAGTTTAGTTATATTCTAATCAAAATCTCACAACGATATGAGAATAACCCTGATTTTACCCCAAACAATTAACAAAATATCCCAGTCATAAAGTTCGATTCATTTGATGCTATATATATACTACGACCGTGTGTTCGTTGTAAAGTTAATTGCTTTCTTAACCATAAATATTGAATTTTGATGTATTTCGAAAACGAGACATTCAAAGAAAAGACTAAATGTGTTTCCGATTTTTTTCAATTTTCAAGACCAGAAGATTCATTTTAGACAGGAAGGGGAAGCTAGCCCCGGGGCTCATCATTTTTAACTGCTTAGCGGACACAAGAATATTGAATTTTAAGATTTTATCTAATCGAAAACCCTCATACAACGATACTCATCTTTTGTCGCACGTCCGCTCATTCGTAGCATGTCTCCTCATTCATAGAATTTATTTATTTATTTATTAAAAACTAACTCATGTATCGTGAAGTACTAGAATGAAAGCGAATACATCTGGCAAAATTCGACAACTCTTAAACTACTGCTTCGCGTTAGTCTCCTTCCCCACACCCCATCCTTGTTGAGAAAAACTACTACAAAAGGCATCTACACCAACGCACAATGTCTTGGAAACAAATTTAGTGAACTACGTACAGTTTTTCTGAAATGTTCACCAGACATCATTGCCGTAACAGAAACGTGTCTACAGACTCACCAAATAACTAGTGAGCTAGAATTACCCGACATGTCACTTATTCCCCAGGACCGTGAAACGAGACGAGGAGGAGTAGTTTTGTATTATAGACAAAACCTTATGTGCTGTGGGTTACAGGATAAACTCTGGTGCTCAGTCCGATTAGCTAAAGCAAAGACTGTGTTTTGGGAGTAGTATATCGCCCACCATCAGCACAGAAAACTTACAATCTGGCCCTACTCGACAGAATTCGCATGGTTAGCTCCAGATTCATTTGTGGATTTTTAATTATGGGTGACTTAAATGTACCGAATCTGCAGAGCAGTACCATTAATCCAGAACACTCCCTCGAACACGTACTCAGTGAGTTGTTTGACGATATTCCTCTTTATAACCACATTACATGTTATACCCGATATCGCGGAACCGATGTACCTTCACTCTCGGATCTGCTTGTGACAAACAATGAATACGACATGCATAACGTTGCTTACGAAGGTTCACTGGAATTAAGTAATCACGGGGTCACCCAGTTTGACTATTTGTTCGAAGCTGTAAGAACAAGTTATGCCCGTAAAACAGTTAGGCGGATCAACACTATGGCGTTGAGTGATGCTCTTAAAAAAGCGATTAACTGCTAACCGGAAAAAAGCAACCTACGTGCGATTTGGGTATAGATAATATCTAATCTCTAGAATTCAATCATAATGAGCTTTGAATTTTTCCTGGGGAACTCAAGAAAAACGTCGCATTTAAACTAAGAAGTCGAACTCGTAAGTACGAGTACTAAACATTTCTATGCGACACTATCGACAAAATCCATCATCAGAGAACTGGGAAACATTCCGTTTACTGCGGAACAAAGTAAACAAATTTGTAATCCAAGATAAGTTGTACTTCCCACAAGAGATATCACGCATGATGCAGTTCAAACCCAAAATAATTTATCGTATGGTTAACGATCAAGCTGGAGTTGCGTCCGTGAACACATCAGCTGGACCAACAACAACCGATCAGAAACTGCTGAAGCTTTAGCCACGTTCAGCCCGAGAGAACATGCAATTTTCATTCCAAATCAAACCATTTCAACAATGGTTCCTCTGAGTGAAATAAATGTCACGTCGAAGCACGTCTTTCAAGCGTTAATCAACCTAAAAATCGCAAATTATCCGTGGCCGACGAAATAACCGTGCTCATATTGAAGCAATGCACGAACTTGCTATACAAACCAATAATATACTAATCACGAGTTCAAACGCAGCTATATCGACGAGTCGAAGAAACGCTCGTCTCTCAACCGGCCGGCCCAATTCAGGCTACTAACATGTGTAACCGCGTCGCATACAATTTACATCCCAAATCAAACCATTTCAACCAGGGTTGCAATGAGTGAAATAAATATCACTTCGAAACGCGTCCTTCAAGCTTTATTTAATCTAAAAACCGGAAAGTCACCTGGGGCCGACGGAATAACCCCGCTAATATTGAAGCAATGTGTGAATTCGCTATACAAACCACTCGCATACCTGTTAAAACAAACACTGGCAAATGGAACGATTCCTAAAGAAAAGCGCAATAATTTATCCTATTTATATAGGTGGAAATCGCTCCGATGTTACTAATTACCAACCCGTTACTCTGATACCTGTGATTTCCAAATTACGTGAGCATCTCATTGTTGACGATCTGATGAAATATTTCGAAATAATCAGTCGCTTTCGGTAAACAGCATGGATTTAGACTTAAAGATATGGCGTTGCATCCGTAGCCCAGAAGACTGTCTGCTATTACAAAAAGATCTTGATATGCTTCATAGTTGGCCATTGAAGAACAAACTGCAGTTTAACTTCAACAAATGCAGACTCATGAATGTGGGGGATCAAGTAGAGTTCACATACCATATAGGTTCACATGTCCTCGAAAGTTGCAGTGAAGAAAAAAATTTGGGTACCTGAAGAAGCTCCAATTAAAAACATCATTTCGAACTAACACTGCCTTTAAAAAAGTAACGCGTGTTCATAAATCTACTCAAACGGGAATTTAGGACATTTTCGCCCTAGATATTTCCAAGGATCATGAATACATACTTGAGACCAGTCATGGAATATGGTGTGCAGTCATGATCTCCGTGGCTCAAGAAGGATGTTGAACTTATGGAGCGAATCTATCACCGCTCAATAAAACTAGATCTAAGCATCCGAAAGAAGCCTTATAAATAAAGGATAGCTCAACTGAATCTGTTCGACTTTCCCTATCGACGAATCAAAGGAGAGCTTACCCTACTTTGCAAAATATTCCATACCCCAAACCATCCCTTACAGGATTTATTCACGCGAGGGGATACGATAAACTATCGGAACCATGAATATTTTCTGGTGGTACCCCATTCCCGCCTGAACTGTAGAAGGTATTTTTACTCTATCCGTGTCTGTTTTACTTGGAACAGTTTACCTTATTTCTTTGCTCACTCCACTAGGTTGCATGATTTTAAAACGAAATTAGACGAATTTTTATTGAATTATTCGTTTCCCGAACACTTATATACTTATAATTCCTTATCTTTTTACACTTACATTTCAATTTTTATTATCATATGGTTATTGTTAAGCTTGTTGCATTTAGACCATTACAAACCTTGAACTACCTCAATTTTAACGCAGCACAAGTGTCCAGCCCGATAAAAACAATGCCTTTTAAGACCCAATTATTTGTTTTGGACAATGCGCGGTTTATCAAAGTTTAGCACCTGCATGTTAACTTTGGGTAACCAAAAAACTGTTACATTCGCCTCATACGCAAGTTCTAATTATATCCTTATTACATCCTAATAATTTATAAAAACACCCTCTAATTTGAAACATTGACCTCAATTCGAAACGACTGGTTCAACCTAACGGGTAATGAACAAAGTACCACCACAGTGTTAATTAAGTATGTCGTACCCTCGCTAAATAAGTGTGAATTTTTAAAGGAGAGCTTATCCTATCTTTTCTTGCGTGCTTTCCACTATATGTATAACATTAAAGTGCGATTATCTCGAACGACCTTCAGTACTCAGCAATCGATTGGAATAAGTTTGGGACCGATCGTGTATTCATAACGCAAAAAAAATATGAGTGCAGTTGGTTAGAGCAGTTTTTGGGTAACCTTTCACTTCTGACACAAGAGCTTCGTCAGACCAAGGGTAATAGTCAGGACAGGGAACATGATTAAGTAGTAATTAACCCACCACCACCACTTATTTGACTTTACCGCTAAACAGCCTCTAGTACGCCTATAGTGTGTCACGTCTCGTGGGAATGACCAGGATCAGTGGTCGAATTTCCTCCTAGTGTGTATCCACGTCAATCTAATACAAGTGAAAACGGTCAAGGTCACTTGACACAGCGACCCACATGTGTAAAAGTACATAACTAACGGGGCTAAGATTAAGCTATTTTTGAAGAAAAACAAAAATCTAATTAACTAGTAGCTATAAGGTGAATAAAAACTATTTACGTTCGCATCAGTGCTGATCGCCAGATTATGGAGATTTCTGCCCCATCCACCTTATTGACTGCCTTGGCAAATTCGACCGCCTCCTTATGTAGGCGTTTGCTATACGGTTTAATACTGCGTCTCAATATTTTCACAGTCTAGATTTTAGATACGGGCCACAGCGTCGATCTAGACAATGTAAAAATATTGAGACGCGGTATTAAACCGTATAGCGAACGCCTACATGCGGAGGCGGTCGATATTGCCAAGGCGGTCAATAAGGTGGATGGGGCAGAAATCTCCACAATCTGGCGCTCGGCACTGATGCGAAAGTAAATAGTTTTTATTCACCTTATACCAACATACGCATGTGGGCCGCTGTGCCAACTGACCTTGACCGTGTTCACTTGTATTAGATTGATGTGGATACACACTAGGAGGAAATTCGACCACTGATCCTGGTCATTCCCACGAGACGTGACCTTTAGTACTCTTTAAATAGACTGGACATGATGCAAATGAGATTGAGAAAAGCAACTGCTTTTTAAACTTTAATGAATCATTTGGCGCAAAGTCTGAAGGACACAATTACTTGGCTATATAGCATTCGATACAGATACGTGCAACCGATAAAAAACGGAATTTTTCATGGATGTTACAAAAATGATTACAATATAAAAATCACTTACAACGTGATCCATGAACTAGATTTTGTCGAAGAATAGTAAGTAGACGTCATCACTGATGTCTCTAATGATTAATTATTTGTTTTGAAACTCGAAAATGGACTGTTATTCAAAGCCGAAAAAGGGGTTAGTACTGAAATAGAATAGGCTTCAAATAAACACAAGCGCACTTCCGATTGTAATAGTAATAAAGCCTCAATTCCCATTGAACCATATATTTCCTACATATGGCGTAATACTTTCCGAATGTAAGGATCATATGAACAGTTGCTAAGTTGTGTAAGATCATTACTGTGTGGATGAACAAATACAAAATATCAGCTTAATATTCTACCTCAAGATGCAGAATTGATACGATTATTATCGTTAGTTGCAGAAACTAAAAACTCCACAGTGTTTCAGCTAAGCATAGGCTGGCTGTCTAAACCAATGCGGTAATTTTGAGGTTAAATTGTTAGGAAGCTGAAGGGAATTTTAAATAGCCGTAATCGAACTAAAGAGATTCTTGTAAAACCGCCTTAAAATCCATTCCCATCAATTTACTCAACGATAACTGACACTTTTGAAATGTATGATCCGAAATTCGAAACCCGGCAGCTAAGTGGCCAAAACAGATGTTACCCGGCTACACAAAAACTGCTTCGAAATTAAGAAAGGATTCAAGGATTCATGGTTAAAAAAGTTATTACTTTACAACACCACATGAGAATAGAACATAGAGAATATCAAATGTAAGGCTCACGATGTTCGTTTGCAAGTACACGTCCAATTTCGCTTTAAAAATCGCCAGGCAAGGAGAGTCTACAACCGACAATCAATACGGGAACTTGGAACGTAAAAGGATAAAGTATGTCTGCGTGTCACTTTTCCATCACACACATCGAGCAAGTGTTTTAGTGGATGTCCTTCGGCAGACACAATTCTATAGGTCAGAATAATATCGCGTCGTATCCTCCTTTGGGTAAAGTCACGTAGATCCAGACGTCGCAATCTTTCGGTATACGGTACAGTGCGAAGACCCATCACTAAATTTGTTGCTCTATGATAGATTTTATCGAAGAGAGCAATAGATTTCGCAGCCAAGGAACCCAGACCTCTGCCGCATACTACATCGTAGGGGGAAGGTAGACATTCATTATCCTTGGTAACGTTACCAGAGAGAATCTTCCAAATATTCCTCGAAAGATACCTAACAATCTGTTGGCCCGTCGATATATATTTTGGCTTTAATGGTTGCATTTCAGAAGCTTTTTAAATTCATCGATCTTTTTCTAACGATCTCCATGCTAGGTTATCACTTCCATATCGATACGTCCAAGGAACATTCCTGCCAAGATGAAGCATCTTACATTTCTGTATGTTGAATGACATGTCATTCATGGCCGCCCAATTCGACACGCTGTCCAAATCCATTTGTAGTTTCTCACAATCCTCTGCAGAACTAATTGGCGTCCAAAGTTTTATATCATTCGCGAACAGGACCATTTTGGACGATATGAGGGGGGATAAATCGTTTATGTACAGCGGGAAGAGGAGCGGGCCTAGCAACGATCCTTGTGGAACTCCAATGGTGGTTTTGATGCCCACCATAAAAATCATGGTCAGTAAAACGCAAGACGGTCAATGATATCACAAGGACCTGCTTACTAGCCTAGGGGGGATTTTTGGATTCCCACTTCTGATCCTGTCCACTGATTTGCGCAATGCTCGTTAAGTAAATATTTAAAAGGATTTGCTACTAATGAGTAACCCAAAATACTTGGCAATATTTTGATATTGTGGGCTGGCCTGCAAGCAGGATACGTACGAATTGATATTACTTGAAACGTCACGAAGCATTTCTGGGATTATTTGTGCAATTGCTAATATTAAGTATGAATTTCAAGTTAGATTGTTTTCCCTATCATCAAAATTAGAATAATGAATCAATCGGTGTAGTGTGATTTTTGACCTAAAGACGAGGTAATACAAGATTTTGTAACCGATTTATCAGGTGCTGGTGGATAAGCGAAAATCAACCCGACTACTTTTAATATCAATGCTAGAAATATTCGTCAGAATCATTCATCACATGTGCAAATTTGAATTAATTTTTGGAAATATTTTATAATTTCATTGATATTTTTCCGTGAAGAATACGCTGGAAACCGAACATTCAAGCACCGGATCAAACCAAGTCAAGGAAAATCAAATGCAGCTTACGCTAGTCGAATCTAAGTATATACCAATTAAATTGGTTTTAATACTCTAATCGGTCTGCTTCGAATAATGTCGTAAACCATTTTTGTACGGCTTTTGAAACGTTCTTGCCTAACTTCAGTTTTTTAACATATTTTTCGTTTTTCGGTCAACAAACAAATCTTTTGTTTCTACATTTGAGGTAAGTCCAAACAAGCAAGGATAATGGTAACCCCGCACGTAATGATATATTTTGAACCATGGAGCCTTGCTTCGTCTGTGGGAAAATTTTGAAATAAACAATGAAACGAGATAGGAAGAAATCTTACTGGCTGAACATTCATCGCCCTCAGCACAAAGCTCGATGAATTGCGGTATTTCGGAAAGGGCCAACTCAAAGTTGTTTCCGGTTTGAAGGAGCGACTGGAAACCCAAGGCTTACCTTACAATAATGACGTTTATATCTCATTTTTTAATATTTTACCACATCTTATTCAATGAAAATGCGTATCGAAAATACAGCCATTTTCTTCTTTTTATAGCAGTCATCGAATAAGTGATGAAGACGATGAAAACCACTGATAGTGTTTTTCCGGGGCGGCTAGTTGCGCGATGTTTGCAAACGAAGAATAGAGATAGGAAGCCGTGAACCAGCGATGGAAACGTGACCACCTTCAAACACTTGAAGCTGATGTTAGTTTAATACCAAACAGCAATCTAGGGTCTCCAATGATGGTTTCAAAATAAGAATCAAACGAAATCTCTCAATCATACAGAAACATTCCCCGCTACGATATAAATTACAGTCCCAAAGTGATATAGAATACTGATAGGCGGGATAATAAATGTTAAATTACTTGGGTGCACATTTCCCTGTGTTCTATAGTACACACATGCGGAGGTTGTGACGTGCACTGGTGAAATGTCTTAACCAATAGCTCTCGAGTGATCTGTGGAATTCTACCCTCCAGAAAAATGCAGGAGCAGGAAGATTGGAAGGGACCTACCGCAGCAAGTGTAAGGCAACAATAATTCAGTTAACGGAAGAACTGAATGAAAAAAATGGCGTGACGGTCCGCTAGGGAACCTAAACATAAGGAAAATAGCGTCAGCTATTGAACGATATGCAATTCGTCAATGTTGGTCCAACGGGGCAAATATGGTAAGGGATGGAACGAAAACTGATGGCACGAAATCACCCGAAAGATCAGATAGAAATGATAGCCGTAGCGCTCCCCGAGAAGCTCACTGTAATTAGGTGGTTTGCATATAAATTATCCGCCTTTGTGGGAGATTCTCGGTCATGTCCATAATAAAATTAAAATTATTCGGTGTTCTCGTATGTCGTGAAATACGGGTAGGAAGAGGTTAACTGATGACTGATTATCATCAAAGTGTAAATCAGTTGCCTAGAGAAATAAACATTTGGACAAAATTAATGTTTGGCTTAAATCAACTTAACTAGACATTTTCCCATAAATGATTATAAGGTTGATCGTACCAGCCTTTTCCAACAGTGGCATACCATGACAACCTTTTTCCATTCTTTCATTGTTTCGAGCGCACGCGGATCCTGATCTTACTGTACCGACCTGATGAGTGCAAACAGCACGAAGCCGGTCGTGGTGTGTGCGAGAGAGATGGAAATAGCTTCTAATAGGCATTTTTATTGCTGATAAGCTCATTTTAACGTAAATAATTTAAAGTTAGTTGGGTTGTGTTAACTATAGCAAAGAGGAAGTATTAAAAATGTCGAAAATTGTGTATATGTAAGTGAGACTGTCTTGCAGTCAATTACTATCATTTTTTTCAAACACTGGATCACACACAATCATACAAGATGATATTGTTTCCACGTTTGCTGAAGTTTTACAGATGCGGCTGAAGAAAGAAGCTAATAAACTTAACTCCAGATCTCTCTGAAGATTTCGAATGGAAAATGAACCGTAGATATGATGTTCTATCTGAGACAACGTCAATAATATTGTCTAGAACAGCGTATTCCATAACACGCTGTTTTACCGTTTTTATGGAGACACTCCTCTGCGTTAAGAAGGAGGAGCTTCTTACAAAGTATGATCTCATAGGCTGCCCTCCAAGGCTGTCCACCTTTCCACTCTTGCATGAAGGGTTCAGCTCGCACTAATTGTTACATTTCAGAAGCTTTTTAAATTCATTGAGGTGCTTAACAATGAATTTGATGTTGTCAACATTTGAAAATTATGAAAAAAGGTCAGCTGTTTGATTGTTACGACGGAAAAACCCATGTAGGCTAATCTCAACCGATCCTATCGGAAGAACTCTCAGAGCAAGTGATACGGGAATCGATAACATCAGGTTCGAGCAATCGGTGGAAACTTTTCAGGCGGCGCACTCGATCATGTGGTAGAAATTCACTTGTGATAATTTTTGTGGAGACCGAAATACCGAGAAGAGAATCTGTTCGGAAGTATGTTGTCGGACATTGCATAAGCGACTTGTCAATCAGTCCCCGTCCAAAAATACATGTGAAATTTCCGAACCAAGCTAGATCAAAAGCAGCTGCCGGGAAATCGGAACGAGTAGCCTTGAGCGCATTGAACAGCCACACACTTCAAATGATTCTGATCGAAAATCATCGGTTTCGCCTGAGTATCCACATAACGAGTCTCGGTATATTCGCGGTTTACCGTAGACTTAGTGCTTCAACACCATAAGCGTGACATTTATGTTAATGGGATTTGATGGTGCAAAAAATTGCGATAATCAAATGAGATTGTTCCTTCACACGGTACAGTTTGTAATTCTAATTTCCATCGAACGCTTTTTTCTTCTAATTGCATTTTTGTTTGCTCAATCTTATGTTTTTTATCAAGCCGAATGCTTTCTAGGCTAATGAAAACATCTCGAATTAATTTGTATAGATTCATTATTTAACAATGTTCACTGGCTGTCAATTCAATGGATATATAGTACACCGACATGGACAACATTGTTTGCACTGAACCTTTCAACACGGTGTACAGTACGTTCCCGGTGTTATTCTTTCATTGCTTCTTTCGAACGTACAAGTGTTGAAAAAGATCTGAGCCTACACATAAAAGCCTTACCTCAATTGCGTCAAATAGTAAAATGTCGATGCCCAATATATAAAAATAAATTTACCAATGGCTTGGTAATCCATGTTAACTTTAGGTTTGCTGGCAGCACGTTTACTTTCTACGATGTAATCAGTGTGCCCATGTCAAACTAACGATGTTTAGTTGTTGTCGAGTTCGTCCGAATTCTATCCGGACTATAAATCGGTAGGAGTTGCAAAAGTTCTAAGTAGGCACACATGCGATAACGGCCAGTATAGAAATTCTCTGGCAAAATAAGACATACCTTCAGTTTTTGTAAAAGTTAACTTATTAGTTGGACAGAAGTCAGATCTAATGTTGAGACTAGATTTCAGTCAGTCAAAGAAACACGGGGAGTGAGAATTTGTAAATAAATGGAGTGATCATGGTAGCAGCGGAAACTAGAAATTAGGTAAAGTTCATAGGAGCGATGTTCACTCCATTCAGTTATAAAATTTCGACAGTATTTCTGTGGGTGAGCTAGCACCACGAAATTACTTACATATCATCAACGTAAGCCACTAAAGTAACGCAGGGTTCAGACTTGAGTTAACTCGAAAAAAGAGATTAGGCCAGGCAAGTCCGAATTTCTCGAATTTTGTCCATTGGTAATTGACCTAATGATTAAGGATATGGTGTGTGTTGTGTGTTCGCTGAGCTGGCATTGTAACAGTAGGACGTTTCGTCATCAAGCTAGATGACATCGTCAGCTGAGCTTGATGACGAAACGCCCTACTGTTACAATGCCAGCTCAGCGAACACACAACACACAACATCCAATCCCTGAGCTACAAGTATTCGCTTCAGTATCAAATTAAGGATATGCATTCTCTGGTCACTGACCTAATACTTGGTAATGCGAATTTTGCGTTTGTATACCAATTGATGGAACCGCGATGGTTCAACAGATAGGACTTTCGAGTTACTACAGAACGGTTCAGGATCGAAGCTCGTAGCGGTTGCACATTCCAGGAAGTGTGATTCATCCTAATATCACTATATACACGTGTAAACTATGTTGGAATAATAGTTAGAAAAATAACTGCGAGATCATCGCACTCAGTCAAGTGAATGAAATCATACTATGGTGGGCGTGATGTGCAAGCAAAGAGCTGCCACATGGTATTCAGAACATTATCAGCCGGCACAATCCGAATGCCGGATGAGCCAAATGAGCAACGACAGAAATTGCAAACGAACACAAATGGGGTTACGGAATCAAATGACATTCTGCTTTAAATTGGGGGTAACTATTAAACGAAACTTGATTCTAAATGTGTATTTAATGAACGCAACATCGCGAAAGCCCGAACGAAACCAGTCGGTACGAAATCGCTTGGCAAATCGGATCAACCAGCCAACCATGAGGGGTACCCTTAGGAATTCTCTGTGATTGTGTTTACCAACAATAGATGTGTATACCTTTTTTATTTGTGTAATAACGAGTTTCGGGAGTAGGGGCTGAAGATGATTAATGTTGGAAAGGGGGCCTCGATGTGAATCATCACGCAGTCCATCTCTGGGCAGGAAGCATGTGGTGGCGTAGTTTATGTCTGATCTAACACCTACGAGGCGGGGGAGGTCGACAACCTAATAAACGTTAGGGCCAAAACGCAAGCTGGCATTAACTGACCGACATAATCCACCCGAAATGCTTGTGCCTAAGGAACCATATATAATCAACGGCCAGATGAGGAAAAAATCAGTCACAAACTTAGGTGACCTTATCACCAGTAACACGCCTATGTCTAACGAGATTTCGGCTTCGTATTTTCGAATAAATTGCAGCATTTTGTGAATTGTGACATGAATTTTGCCAAGTCTCCAGTACAATATTCAAGCGTTTTTGGTGGAGGTGAGAAATGGGTTTTGTCGGAAGAGAAACTGAAACATACGCAGCTGACAAGTGAAATTTGACCTTGCATTACGGAGTAGGCTAAATTACGGAGGGAGATATTATACGTGTAACGAAGAACGAGACTCGAAACAACTTATTCGGTTTCTGACATTTATTTGCTGTAAAATATTGTTCCTTCAGGAAGCTTCGTTTACGAATCTCAAAATGTTGAATATTTACTACCAGAATACGAACACCGTGGCATTACTAATACTTTATTATGATGAATAAGATACACTGGTTGGCCTGCTTACCGGATCAACCATTTCCGGGTCACGCAAGTGCAAATTCTCAGTGTTTTCCTGTTCGCAGTTCACGTAGCGAACATGTGTCGTCTCTGGACATTTTGCGTCTGGGTTTATCAATGTTTGTTCTACTTGCTTCTTCGTCCCCAATGCGGGCCCTAGAATTGACGACATCAAATAATTCTGTGATTATCTTGAAAATCCGAGTAGATTGATAATATTTATTACCGATTAATAACACCAACATTATTTTTTGGTACAATCGATTGCATTCTGCTCTTACAAATGTATACAGTCTGTACTCAAGTGATTCAACGGGGCTGGCTTAAAATCTAAGCGATATTTAGTTTTATATTGTGGTGCTCACATTCTAATCCTGTACCGGTTTCTGGCTGTTAGCCGTCGTCAGTTGGAGACAGTAACATCGGGTTCAGTGAACCTCGAAACAGTGGTAAAGTGGTAAACAAAAATTATACTTGTATGGCACTATTGTATAGGGTTCTTACAAAGAACCTTTACTTCAATTTACAGAATGCGTTAACAGTGAGACTAGCTTTGTAATTTTCGTCGAATATATTATTTTCACTATAACTAGTAGAATCATAATTATTGATCGTTTCCTTTGGTTAACCTTTAGTTGTTTTTTCGTGGGTTTATGATCTAGAAGCAGTTTTAAACAACACCAGAAATTTTTTAGCTTCTATTTGATAAAATAATATAACCAGTCGATGAGTTTGGCAAAAAAATAAGAAGTCAAGCAACGTCAATAAAAATTTAATCGCTTTGATGCAGATTCGCTTGAGGATGGGCCATGTTCGACCTAGAGTGTTATTGTTTGAAGGTCTCATGGAAGAGCAGTATAAATACACGGTGTGTCACTCGTCAATCAGTGGGAATAGCTAAAGTCGTAACCAGGGTTGCCCCTCGGACTAAGAGTATGGTTATGTGGAACTTATTGTAACGGTAATTGTTATAAGTAAATACGTGAAGAATTACTAATATTAACATATGTCGTTAATAATTTACTGAAGCGGATCGCAATATTTATTAATATTTATTAATTATAATGAGGAAATGATATCACCTCAATGGGTGTGAGGCATGTGAAGCTAAATATAAAAATATGTATCCGATAAAGAGTGCAGCTGGAGCAGAATAACAGTAGATTCATACTTTCTGATTAAACACCTGAAAATTGGTTGACGATGTTTGCCTACATCAAGGAAAAGCAATAAACTAAGTTTTCTGAATTCTAAAAATTGACTACAGTCAATATGTATCAATTTTGAGAGAACGCTCACTTTGTTCCTCTTTAGTTCCACTACTTTCTTTCTCCGCGTTGTATTCAGCGGCACTGCTTGTTGGGCGCTTTTTCAGTGTCCGAACGGGTGGGTTGTAGCAGCGGAGTTCGCGCAATTTGGAAGTAGCGCTTGACTTTATTGTTCGGGGAGAAAAGGGTTTTTCGTCGGTGAATTTGTGTTTTCGTGTCAGCAAAACGTCGCCACATCGCAATCCACGAGCCCCAAGTTTCTTGAAAATGAACAATAAAGCGAATTGAAACAAGGGATACGAAACCACTACATTTAATCAGCGTCAGACTTTTGAATATCTCTGGGTGCTTTGAAAAAAGCTGAACATATGATGAGCTTTCACCAACTCAACAAGATGATAGACTGTCCAAATCATTGTTCGTACACATGATGTGTTATAGCTCAAGTATAATTCACGATATTGCAATCGGATGGGATTAAAACATAGACATTTCTATTTAATATCCAATGTCTTATTCACTGTGTTACAACCGCCTCTTATTTACAAACTTATCCGAGTGCTATGTAATATTCCAAACGTTTTAGGATAATTTTGAGGCCAAATCAACGATTCTAGCACATACATCGGGACGTGTTTGGACAATTTGACTATCCCCAATGGTTTGACAAACATTTTAAATTGCGTTGACTGTTTGACATTCTGGCCATCCGTATGGCTGAACGCAGATCACGCCGCCGGCGTGTAACTGACGCCCTACAACAAAGTTCTGACTATTGTTGCAAGTGCTGCGGGAGAGATTGTTCCTCCCGAATCTGACTGTTTAGTCATTCAAAAAGCTGTTTTATACATTAAATTCATGCGATTGTGATGTACATTCATGGTCGACATCGACCGAAGTAGGCCAACAACAACAATTATAGTCTGGCCTAAAATATTACCGCAAATCATGGATTAAATGAAAAGTGGTCGTGTTTCGCGGCACAAAATAAAAGTTTAAATGTGAATCTCACTAAAAATAAAACCTTAAATCGGACACCAACATATTCGATAATACGTCTATCAAAAAGAATCGAGGTATGCGGATCCTAATCCTAGTGTCCCTATCTAACAAGTGCACAAAGCACGAAACCGGTCGCGGTGTGTCTGAGTGATGGAAATTCATGCAAATTAGTATATTTTATCTCTCTTTATTGTCACTAAAATATGGGTTTTTTGGCAAAACAATCGCCGTTGATTTTCCTCAACATTTGTCCGCTGTCAAATGCCATGTGTTCGGGCGTTGAGTTGACGGAGGTCTTAAATCTCGCCTTTCTGGTGATTTGATTGTATTTGTTTATCTAAACAGACTGTGGCACTTATAAATACGTAATCTATTTACTGCCAAATAAAGCGTTCAATCGCGCAACCTAACTCGTGAGTGGTTTCCTAAAGAAAAATAGAAGGAACGAATGTAACAACTGAGACTCCCCCACCCCGCTTCATAAAAGCATTCAGAGTCATGTGATACATACATAAAACTATTACATATTCAAATCACACATTAAAGCTTTCATTTGAATATCAGGGGTCGCGACATACAGGCAGTCATTCAGGGGCATTTCAAAATCCTCATTCTCGCATTATTTGTCACAAATAATTTTATTGTGTCGGTTTCTTCTGGAATGCGAGCCTCGTAAATATTGGTACCGCTTTTGACGTTGACACAGTCATGCGAAATTGGGACACGTATTTGACGCACAAGGATTTGACTACACATGTGCAATAAATCATGGTAAGCATTCAACTAGACTATACGTAACATTGCATCATTTTGAGTTATTTCTGTTCCAGTAACAAATATATACTATGCTGTAAAAATTGTGAAGCCAAGTGCTTTTTCTTCGCTTTGATTTTTCTTGAATCTTAACCTTAACGCACAAGTTATGTGCGACTGTCACTTGAATCTAAAAACCGTGAGATGTACGTTGATCTTATAGGCTGCTATTTATAACTGCTCACCCTCATCATATCTTTCAACTCTGGAATGGATAGTTCAGTCAACTTTAATGGTTGCAATTCTAGAGCTTTTAAATTCGTTGAGGTGGGAAACAATGATGTATTTTTGCTCCTATGCTTTTCGACATTTGTTCTACTATGCTGTCAAAGCACGCTTTGAGCATGTGAACAGGAAGGTTAACTTACGCGCGCTATTTGAGGGTAAGCATTTCAACCTAAACCACTTGATAGCAAAACTCAAGCAACGGTACGTGTTGTTTCCTGGCGATGCAACCGTTGTTTTTCATTCGCAAGTGCTGCTGCAGTCATTAATGGACTGGGTTCTGTTAGTACCTGAAAGTATCTCAGCCCACGTGCAGTCTCTGACTGTGCGGCACTTTGCTTGAACAAGGCTTGTGCTTTCACACAGTATACAGAAACTTTGGGCTGATAATCAGAATGAAAAAGATCAAAGATCCTACTAACATAACTGTATTGCACCACAGCATGGCTGTTGATAAACATCGCTGGAATCAATGCCACAGTTCATATAAAATAAATAAATATTGAGGAATAATTTTTTCTAAACATAAGAATTGATAAGCGGATTGGTCAAGAAACTAAATTTTAGTCACGTTTAAAATCTTGTGTCTGAGACAAATGCAAGCTGACCGTAAAAACAAAAATGATGTTATACAACGCGTGCATAACATATTTTTTCATGGTAAGAAAACCTGAGCAAACAACGCACCGAAGCGTAATGCCTACGGTTTACTGCATATACGCCGCATTTTAAACACATAGTGAACAAGCAAATGAACAAATACATATGTGCTTTCAGAAGCTGGTTTCCAAAAGATGTTCACTCTATCATGACAGCACCACCGATGTTATCTGTGAAATATGAAATAGACTTATTCCAAACTATCTTCTTTACGGCAAATTGGAATGAAGAATTCGAATTTTTGATAAACCAAAAAGACGTTTGCAAAAAAGATATGTAAGCGGTTGACATTAACTTTGAGTATGGGAGAACTGCCCCTGATCGCTGTGTTGATCATCATCTCTAAGCGGGAGAAAAGCAGACAAGACTCCTGGCTGCTCAGCGTAGATTATACCTACATCGTGTAAATGTTGCCGACTGGCTGAGTATTGTTTATCGCTGCGAGTTCTGTGGGGATTTTTCTTCACGAATCGGAGTGTGCAGTCATGTTAGACGATGTGTGCCATGAGGTCGTCGAGCGCTAGCGATATACGTTTACGGTTGGAATGGACCGTAGGGGGGACAATAAAACAAGGAATTATATATCTGTTATTTTATTACTTAGATCTCTCTGTTTAAAGGCGAACAGATATATTGAGTTCGGTCTTCAGTTTAACTCAAATATTTGTGAACGATTGCGATATATCCAACGGTGGCTTACAAGTTAAGATCTCAATAAAGATTTCTTTACTGTTTTGTGGCATGCGATTCTTGATAGTGTTAACCATACCGCTAAGTAAAAACAACACAAACTAGTCGTTGGATGTGAGATCTAAATGAATTCGAATAGGGATTTTTATTCTAAACGTTTTTCCGATTATACAATTGGAAGCGACTATTGTTTTAATTACTTTGCCAAATTTGTATCACTATTCATCCAACTGTAAATAAACGTATGTGGATATTTAAAGCTATAAGCATAATTATTGCAATATATTCAACTATTGAATACTCAACAACGTCGTAAAAATCCTTGTTCTGTATTTTAATGGCTTGAAAAGCTTCAATGCAAACATAACATAATTTTGATTATAAATGAGAATAATGACCTAGTGAACACTAAATCTCACTTCTTGTTCAGTACTCTGTTTAACTTTCGAAAAGTTATTCAAATTCAATCCATATCCACTTTCCAAGGTTGAACGTCCGAACGTGTCAGCCAAATGAAATTTAACCAGCCTGTCTACCACCGGATCGTCTGAAAAGGTATCAATCTGAAATTTGAAATATTATGAATAAAGTCTGACTTCCAGAAAGAGACGCCCCAATTGTATATTTTTGAATTTTCGATCGTGATCCGCTGTTTTCACATTTTGAGCTACGAACTAATTACACTATATTGAAAACTCACAAGTTCTGTTCTGTGATTTTGGCATGGTAATAGTTGCTGAGAATTATGCCAATGAAATCTTACGTTTTGCATTTTGAACCTTACGGTAATGTGCATTCATTTGTTGATGTAATAGAATTCTTTTGGACGCACTGTTTTCATCTAGCTTTGAGGTTAACATTATATATATTTTACTTTTTCGTTGCAATTTGCTGTTACTGGAAACTAAATCGTGATCTACAAAAGTTTTAAAATCTCATATACTAAAGTGCATACATACGTAATCCGAACATTGCGCAAAATAAATAAATACACAATGACGAGTTCAAACAAAGCATTTATAATTCTGATTCAACTTTGAATGTCCGGTATGCTTTTTTATTTGACTTGTCTAAATTACCTAGAATCACTTCCGAATAAATTTATATTTCAAACAGGATTTGAGGAGGATGTTTTCATTCAATAAAATAATGAATGTACAGTTAATGTTCAATTTCAACATGAAGGTTCTAATAGCCAATCACGCGACCAGATTTTTTAGGGAAGTATTCGGTTCAGCACACGGCATTTCCATATTGAGTATATGGGTGTTATGTTTCATAAGATGTTTTTGTGAAACTTAATCGAAATAGGAAAAAATGGAAAATTGATCGAACAAAACAAAAGTGTTTCCGTTTTTTGTTTATTTACCAAACAATATTCAGAAATAGGGCATACCAGTTAGCGTCTGATTTCTTATTCAATATTAACACGTTAGGGAGATTTATTATACAATCTGGGAGCTAATTTCAGTGGTTGAATTCTCGCTGGCTGAAAAAATGCTCACGCACCAACAGCCAATGTGTCTATTCTAAAGACGTTTCATTGAATTACACCTTGTATATATTCTAGGGGCAAGCTTGAGTAATGTAGTAACATTATCTCCCGTGAAACCCTTTAGATAGGATATTGGTCGTAATTATTTCTCGGTCAGAATTTCTCTTGGAAAATATTGCCTGATGACATTATACGCTCGGAGTCTGTTGTGGTTTTCACTTCTAGAGTCAATGAGTATATGATGAACCATGCTATATGTGACTGTGCGATTATTGCTCAGATGACAATCAATAATATTTCGTTCATACTCTCATTGTTAAACTTATATACATCAAAATATATACCGCGTAATTCGAATACTGAGCGTGGTTGATACTCACTTCCATTTTTGAGATGGTGGTTTCATTATATTCAATACAATAAATTCATTACAATTGACATTGAGTTCATCTGTGTCATTTCCTCAAAATTGATGTTCTCTTAATATTCGTGGAACCCCCGGAGAAATCAAAGATTATCGTCAACGGTTTGAACTTTGTTGTCTTACCAAGGGTGAAATGTGTGATTTCATAATTACCGCACGTTTACATACTTCAGCAGGGGCAGATTTTTATGCTCTATTGAAAAATTTATCATCTCCATTTTTCACTTGCTAAGAAGACTTTTATTGTATTGAAATCAATTTTAGTAGCTCGTGTCACTCCAAAAACTTTCGAAATTGCTGAACGTGCTCGCTTCAACATAATGCAACGACGCCTAAACCAAACAATTCGTCAATTTATTCTGGAATTGCAAGCACAAGCTTCACGTTTTGCTTTTGAAAGTAAACTAAATGAACATTTAAGAGTTTCCTCTTTCACTGGTGTCAATGAAATTGATTTATATCGTCGGTTATTGATGCGGAATAATCAAACTGTTGACAATGTTGAAATATTATGTAAACATTATGAAGATTTTGCAGAAAAACCAATCATCAAAGTAAAACTGACACCTAATCTCATTTGTTTGGACACTGTGAAACCAAACTTCAGTCATGCAATCGACACAGCGGCAGATGGTTCTGAATTCATACCAGGTAAAATACGCAAATTCAGCCAAAGTAATTAAAATTTAAAAAATGAGTTTGGGAAATGTGCATCATGTGGCACGTTACATTGTTGTTTTACTTCTCAATTTCGTAATGCTAAATGTTATAAATGTCGTAAACTTGGACATATTCAGTTAGTTTGTAGAAATTCTAAAACGTGTTATGTGCATAATAATGATACATAAGTCGTCAATGTAGAAAATGAAATCACTTCACTATTTTTATCAGTCTTAACATCCACGGTTTCTGTTATTCGCAAAAGTATAATTAGTCTTTATGGTTCTAACGAATGTATACTTGATACAAGAAATGTGGAGTCATTAATTTCATCGAATGACTTTAACGTTTTACCCCTGATGCTCATATTCATCAATCTGACATTTCGATTACCTTTTCGTTACCTGACATTCTGTACCAGTCGTCGGAGTTTGCTCTATTCCTGTCAGATTCGGCACTGCGAAACCAGTTGAGTGTTTATTCATTGTCATGAAATCTGGTCAACTATCCTTGGTTTAAAATCGCTGAAATTACTCAAAATTGACTTTTTCGTTTTGTCTACAAGTGCATTATTAAAATATGACTCTCATGCAATAAAAAATCTAATTCTTCAGTGTGCATCGCATTCAGGTTTTATAAAAATAAAACCTATCCATTTAGAAATAACTGGTGATTCTATATGTTTCAAACGTCGCTTGTTTGTACATGTTTTAAGGGAACCTGTTCGAAAAGTGATTAATTCTTTGTGTGAACGTGTTATTTTTGTTCCCGTGGAAGTCTCGAAATGAGTCACGCCAATAGTTATGCCTCTAAAAGAGATGATCAAACACCTCGTGTTTGTTGAGATTACAGATTGACAAAGAATCCTCGATTGATGAAGCGAAGTTGTACAACTGAGGAGCCGGTAGCTATCTTATACATTTACATGGTTCATGTGTTTGCTGAAAAATCGATCTGAAGGATGCCTATTTACAAGTACCACTTGATGAAGCTACAACCATCAACACGCCATTTGGAGTATATCGTTATAAGTTCCTTACGTTCGGATTATCTGTTTCACCAGCTGTATTCCAAGATGTGAGGAACAATATTGTTGATGGTCTCCCAGGTGTCGAAGTGTATCAAGACGACACTATTATTCATGCAGCCGATAATTGTGTTTTTGATCAACGTTTATTAGCTCCACCCATAATATTCTTGAAAGCACTGACAATGAGAAGGACTTGGTTGTGTGGGTGAGCAGCACGTTGAAACCGTAACATAACGCCACAGCTGTCTATGGAAAGACGTCACGAGAACTGCTACTTCTGGAACGCGTGTTCGGAAGTTTCACGAAGCAAACTGTCCATGGAAAAATTAATACGTACTTGAGGCCAACCATGGAGTATGCGGTTCAGGTCTGGTCACTGTGGCTACAGAAGGATATCAGCCTCTTGCAGAGAATATATCATCGGACCACCAAGCTCGTAAAGGCTTTAAAGCACAAACAATACGAAGATCGGATTACAAGCCTCAATCTCTTCGACTCTCGCTACCGCCGTCTTGGAGGCGACATGATTCTTATGTTCAATATACTGCATACCCACAACCATCCCCTAATCAACTATTCACACGACTACCACCACGAACAAGCCGGAGTCATAACTATACAGTACTTATTCTTGACTCGAGGCTGAACTGTCGAAGGTATTTTTATTCTGTACGTGTATGTTTTACTTGGAACTCCCTACCCCGTGACGTTGCACATTCACCCAACTTGGATATATTCAAATCGAACTTGGACAACTTTATGTCGACCAATCCAAACATTGAAACAATATATTCTGCATAATAAAGCTTTGAACCTATGCATCGAAATAAACTATACATATTCACCCCATCCAACCGGTTGAAAACAATTTCTGTTCTATGTATTTTTACGTTATTCCTGATCTGATCAGTAGGTAAACAAATCCCGTTTTACTACCTATGTTATTTGTAATTCGCATATTAATCTGTGGTTTTTTGTGAAGCTATGTGCTTTTTAAAGAATTGAATTGAATTGAATCATACACAAACCAGTGCCTCTCATCCCCCGTTTATACTCGATGATTTGTAGATTACCAGAGACTAAAGTATGGTGACATAAAACAAATATATAAAGCCGTGAAACCAGTGAATGGGTTAAATACCGACCAGTCACACTCACCCAAAGAGAAACTACGAAGCGTTGCACTAAAACTTCACTAAAGAAAAGTTTGCTGTCAAAATTTATCATCATTTTTGCTAAGTTAACAGAATAATTTTCATTCATTCGCAATATCATCAATAATCACGAGTGCTGGTAGGCAGAATGCTAGCTAAGTATCTGATGACGTCCCATCCAAATATCTGCCGTCAAAAATTTCTACTTGTTGTCTACAAAAACTCGTTATGCAAAAAGAGCTGGTGTTCGAAATTTGGCAAGTCATTATTTTCGTCATCACACTTTTCGTATTTTATTCCGGATCATTATGTCGCAATACAAACATTCGAAATTGTTAAAAACAGCATACCGTACTACATCTCAATTGAAAAAATGTTTGGTTGTTCTGGACGAAAATATGTCTACGGTCCTGTCCACGGTACAGAACCTAGAAAACAAGATAGATTCCTTCACGGCTAAGCTGTCCATGGTTTCGAACATTTGCAAAATCTTGGAGCCTCTTACCATTCTACTTGACCCTGGTTGTGTATTAGACTCTGATTTACTTTAACGCACGGATCGATTTATAGAGTCGATAACCTCAGAAATTGAGCAGCGTCAAAGCCGTGCCAAAAATATTCTTTTTAACGTGGCTGACAAATATCGTTTAGTCTATCTTAAAAAGATATTTCTGTCGCGATATGGCTTTCCCAGACTCAGCATCTGTTACTAGACTTGGAAAACCTCCCAATCCTAGTAATGCACCGATTTCACTAAAATTTGCCGACGAAAATTATGCGTTGCACATAATTAATAACCAACAAGTATTAAAAGTTTTTACCGCAATTTTCTAATGTGGTGATTAAGCCTCACAACACACCTTTACAACAGAAGTGCCTTCGCAAGGTTTCTAAAGTTGTGAAACACTCAACTGAAATCGTCAACCTCATAGACTTGGATGTTGTCCATAATTCTGCATCAGCTACTGCACCTGAAACTCAAACCTCTGATGTTATCACTATGTCATGTACCACCACCCCAACAGCTAAATCTAAGTTGAACATTGATGACGCAATTTTAACACCTGGCCCTAATAGCCATGTCCCCACTAATGAAACCGTCACCGCAGTTTTGCAGCCCTCAGCTTAACTTATAATTGAAGCCACAAAAAAGTTGTGCTCCCTGTCTTCAAATTAAATTCACCCATACTACGTGGTGGACCGCGCTTCAATAGAAACCACACGGTCGGGCGGAATTTTGATGGAAATAATCCATCTTATGGCTTATGTAATTATCACCCTGTACATAGACGATTCCCGGTTATACCTGGCCCACTTAATCCACTTATACCCCCGCAAATTCCCTTTTATCCCAAACAGCCCTATTACTACCCTCCTTCAAGACCCTACACGTCTCAACTTCAATACGCTCCACGTTTCCTAGATCAGCGCCCCCTTATGAATGAGAATCAGTTTATTGCTTACATAAGCCCATTTCAAAACATGAATGGCCCAATAGAAAAATTTTCCTTCCTTTACCACAACCCTTACTCATATTAGCTCCATCAATTTCAAACAACTCGTGTAAATCGTTCTTTATTACACATGTTAAATATCCTAAAAATCGCCTTCTCTTACTTAATGATCGGTCAAGTATTTCTGAGCTTCTTACCCTCTAAAATTTCTTGCTCTCAAACCCACACGAAATAGTTCTTTTAACAGAAACGTAGACAACTAATGACGATCCCAACGTTTCATTTGAACTAGCCAACTATTTTATGTTTCGTAGGGTCCGCAACCACACTTGTGATCTTGGTATTCTCATTTATGTTAGTACAGATTTCCAAGCAGGAATACATAGTTCCCGTATATTAGATGATCTAGACGACTCAATTTGGAACTCCTTACCTTCTCTTGATGCTCTCATAGGGTGCATTTACAAGCCGCCATCTCCATCCACACTCATTGTTGATAAACTTATGAATGTTTTTACTGAGGCGTCCATGGCCCCCTTCAGTAATAAGATTATTGCTGGAGACTTCAACATGCTATACACCTGCTGGAATTCCCCGTATTCTTCAAATAAATTTTCATCCTTCTCCAAAACGATTCATCTTTAAGGTTTCACACAATCTGTGAAGAAGCCTACGAGGCTGTCCAGCGTTTTAGATTTGATTTTTAATTTGGGCACGAATCCCACCAACGTTGAAATCTTACCCATACTACCCGATTGTAACCATAATATGATAACTTGCGTTTTGCATCTTTCGCAAAAACCAGCACATATATGCAACGATAAAAAAGTATATATCAACTGGACTACGTTTTCGAATATTCTAAGAACCCACGACTAAACAGAATTTTTTTTCCTCAAACTTCAAGCGCATCTCCTCGATTTTTCATGATAACATCTCAGCATGCCTTAGAAGTTCGTCTACCTCTCATATTAAGAAGCGTAAGCGGGACCCAATAAACCTTCTGCAGAAAATGATAGCTCGACTTTCTGCTTTTGTGAAACATAAATAAGACTAATTTTTGATTGTGCGCAGACACGAACTCTGTAACTCTTTTTCAAATGTTAAGATTCGTTTTCTAGAACGTCAAGAAAGAATGACTTTAAACAGTGACTCAATGACGAAATCATTAAATTACCTTTCGAAGACCAGGTGTATCCGGCCAACACATGATATTCCATCCATAATATACCACGGAGAGGATAAAGAAATAGTCAGTTCTGATGCGGTCAAAATAAGTCAGGCTTTATCTCTGTTCTCCAGCAGCTCGTTCAATAAGAACCCTTACCATCCACCAGCAAACAACAGCACTCCCTTAAATACTATTGACTCCTTTACTTTTCCTGTACAAGAAGTAAAAGACATTTCTTTTCGAAGTAGAATCTCTCAAAAACCTGATGATTTAGGTTTTATATCAGCCATCTTACACAACGATAATGAAGACTTCCCTTTAATTTAAATAAATCTTTTCAATATTTCTCTCAAATCTGGAATTTTTCCAACTCATTGGAAACACTCTGTTATTATCTCACGTTTAAAATCTGGTAATTCGAACCTCGTCACGAATTATCGCCTCATTAATCATACTCCTATTCTGTCTAGGTTATTTGAAAGTTTAGTCGAAAATTCTTTGTTGGGCTACCTTGATCCAGATGCGTTCTCTCCAGTCCAACATGGATTCCTTAGCCAAAAGTTTTGTGTAACCTGCCAGTTAGAATACTTAGATCTCATAACCGCTTCCCTTGAACAAGGACTACCAGTGACTGTTGTATTCTTGGACATAAGCAAAGCTTTCGATTGGGTTCCTTATACGCTACTTCTTTTGAAGTTATCATGTTTAGGTATTCATGGGCCTTTATTGAGCTGGTTCGGTTCGTTTCTATCTGACCGCACTTTCTGGTTCAAGTTAATGGTGTTTTCTCAACACATCAGCCAATTCCAAGTGGCGTAATTCAAGGCAGCGTTCTAGGTCTACTTCTTTTTCTTATCTATGTTAATGATCTACAAAATGTGGTAGATCACTCTAAGCTATTCATCTTCGCGGATGACATAAAAGTCGTCATAACATCTCCTCCTGGTGAAGTGTCACAGGCTCTGATATCCCTTAACCGTGATCTTGCCTCTCTATCTAGCTGCGGCTCACAATGAGGATTAGAATTTTCTGCTTCTAAGACACACTATATGGGATTACGTTGTTTGATCCCCCCTAACACACTCACGATGAATGGCTCAACCTTCACTCCTTCTGCAGAAATTAGGGACCTTGGATTTATATAATCCTCTTCTCTCAATTTTGATGAACAAGCTATTCACCTCATCGCGAGAGCAAGACAAAACTTTAGCTCAATTAACCATAAATTCCTTTTACGCGAGAGTAAAATAGCATTGTATAAGATGAAGGTCCTACCAATTCTCGATTATTGTAATATCATCTATTCTCGCATGGGTAGGCGTGATTGTTTTCTCTTAGAGAGACTTCAACGTACTTCCAGCAAAATAACTTCGGGCTATTCTAACCCCTTGCCTTATCTTGAAAGCTGTAATTTGCTTAATGTTGAACCACTATGGCTACGTAGAATTCGTCTGAATCTGCTTCTTTTCTTTCGAATCATTACCCATCAACTGATTAAGCTCCAGCCTGACATGCGCATTCACGATTGTATTCGATATTATCTACGTAATCGAACAAGGTTGTTAAATATCCCTATGTCTCGCACTAAAGTTAGACGTAACTTCTTCTTAGTTAGATATGCGCAACTTTGGAATTCCCTTCCTCTTCATTTCCGTATGTGCACATCTACAGGAAAATTAAAAACGCTTGCAGAAACTATTACCGTTCACTCGCTATACTAAATCCTCAAGATAAACACTTCTCTAAATATTTTATACTCTCATGGGATCCCAGGTTTCTAATTCCACATGTTTCTCCACATATTATTATATCATGATGTCCTATTGTATTCTCAGGATAACTGGCCCTTGAAGTGTCAGGTTACCTGACCCTAGATATGTTGCTATACATCTCCCTCGTAACCGTGCGTTTTATAATTATTTTTACCATATGACCATATCCTTGACCGTTATCTGCTCATATTAAACCCATTTATGTTTGAAAACATGGTTTACCATAACGTATTTATTAAAAAAGAAAAAAAACGCCAAAAATGGCAAAAATATTATTTTTTGTGATTTTTTATGGTTCATAATCGATTTAATGTTTCACTTCGATGATCTCTCACCATGATGGTGAAGAGAATATCTTAAATTGTGTTCCAGTGTCTCCGAATCCCAAACCAACTCCGATACTGGCCCTTGCTTCTTCCACATAAGACTGTTTCTTTTATATGAACCGAAATCCCTACTGGCAAACAGTTTTGGTTTCCCTTATTCGACAATTTTTCGACTTTTCTGAATCGTACAACTGGCCCAAACCTCATGAAATTTAAACCACAATCTCTCCTCATCCCCTCCATTTTCTAATTTTTTTCAATTTAACTTCGGATTTTTATGTACTTTTCTTCAATCACACCCACCAACATTCAAAAGAAGTCCATTTATATATTTATTAAAGAACTTTCTTTATTTCGTCAATTTATTTTTACTGTGACAATTATATCTTCACGCGCACCATTTCCTTCTTAATTTTTTTTCTGTTATTATCTTTTTTTCAATCTCTGCTCCAGAATTAATCGCGTCTTCTTCATTTGCTTATTTCGATGCAATCTAAAGGAAACTTTATTACTGGGTGACATTGTGCGGAAAAAATTAACGTTCTTGTCCTTGTAAATTTACCATCCTTTAATAAACGGAAAAATGTTCAAAAATTCCGCTTGATAATGTCATTTTTACAATTTATTTATTTTGTACACATTGATAACCTGATCATATTTTGCATGCCTTAGTTTACCAAGAATATAGTATTATTATTAACTATATCGGAATTTAACTGAAATCCTTTATATACAGGTCCAAGTTAACAAAGATTAGTCACTCAATAACCGACGAAACCTCAGTGTTAATCAAACTTTAGGTCTTAATTCGCTATTTTATCAAAGTATAGATGAATGATCTTGTAGTGAACCACTTTCACTTTGTATCTTCGTATTTTATACATACACTTTCTGGCATTGTATGATCATTCGTTTTCGGGCCATGTATACTTCATTCAAATTATTGCTTGTGCACTATACTTTTTGGCGGATAATATAATTTCGAATTCTCGAGCATTGTCTTCTCCTGTGGTTGTGAAAATTGCGTGCGTTACTCCCTGCGGGAATTTAAAATTAGGAGAAATTTATTTCAATAGATGTTTGATATATAGAGGTAAGTTGGGATATTGATGAAACAATATCGATGAAATGCAGCTGGATTATGATAAGTCTTAATCCACGGTAGCAAACTAAAAATACAAAGATCACATTTTGGCCTCGAGAAGATTTTTTTGAGAGTTATCGAAACTAAAATACCGGAGATACTTCCTCGCAATTTTAATATAATTGAAGACTTTGATACTTCTCTGGATCGAAATGATAATAGTACCCAGTTATTTGTCCAGTTGAAGCTTTAGGCTGATATAATGAAACCCTGCATAGAATGCACCATTCACTACCTTTACACGAGGGTCAGGAAGCAAGAATTTCCAGCTCATGAAAATAATGCTACATTTTTCTAATTTGGAATAGTCAAACGTATCTTCTTCGAAATCTTCCAGTAACAAACACGGAGCAATCTTCCGCCAATGGATGATATCGGTTTTAAACGAAGCATCTTACTTTTCTGTGACTAAGGAGTTAATACGACTCATGATTACGCCCTCAAAATATGTAACAATGCTAGCGTTGGCTTTGGTTAGAATGTCCATTTTCAAGTAGCCACATTACCATTTTCGCTCTGGCAGAACACATTGTATGGTGAGCTCAACGTCGTACTTCTTTCCTTTGGATTTTCGTGATCCTTGAAACAGAGCACCATCGTGGAAACAGGAAGTGATGGTGGAATGAGGTAGCTCATGAGGCTGGAGATCCAGGTGAAAAGATCCAAGCATTCTCAAAAAAATCAATAACGTAAAGCATTAAATTAAACGGCTATGCACTGTAGTTTAACGGGTCCATTACATTGTAGCGGATTCTGCACCTTGGATTTCATCTCCTGGATCTTCCTGTGTGAATTATCTCGCTATCGTTGGACTTCACTGGATCTTTATTGGGACATTTGCTCTTTTAGTCTTTCAGAGAGTTCATTCCATTTTTCTTGTATTTGGTGTTGTGCAGACTTTTATTTTTTGTCCACTTCATAATTGGTGAGCCGCAATTTTTTTCAATTTTCGATAACTTCGTATTTTTCCATTTTGGGCATATTTTTGGAATATTCGCTCAATATCCACACCTTAACGATTTTTCTGTAAGTAAAGGTTCTCCAATCCAACAATCCAAGCATATGCCGTGCACATTACCGGTTTCAGATGCTCCTAATCTGCGTCTTCGGTTCGGCCAAATTAAAGTTATTTTCGTATACATGACATCACTGATGAATCTATTATGTATTTTCATGTGGTGATCTTACTCCCTCTTGACGTAGCTGAATAGGTCAGTGATCTTATTTATGCTATGCTTGAGGACAAGCCATACAAAGCTTAAATCCGCATTAATAGATTGCATTGGTATTCCCGTGCTATAGAACCTCGTCAGCCTCTTTTCCGAAATGGCTTTTGGTGATAAAAAATCGTCTCAGCTTCTTCACTAGAAAAAAAGCTACTTCGAGACAAAAAGATTAATGTGGTTGCGCAGTGAAGCGGTTTCTATGACCTCCTTGTATTTATGTTCAAATGAATACAGGCATTATTCACTTCTAGAAAACAGAAGCATATTGTTAAAATCGCCCATGATCAGCAATTGAGTAGTTTGGCAGCTTGTGATATATTGCAGGTATTCGATCAGTTTATCAATAAGTGAGCTTTTGGATTATGGCAAGTGGCAAATGATGCTTATCATACATTTATATCTATCGACTAGGTTTACTGAACACCACATCGTATCAGGAAGGCTGAGGTCAGGATGATCGATTACGTTACACTGCGCTAAGTGTTCATGAAATTAGGATACAACTCCACTACCGGATCTTATGCAATCACAAGTAGTGACATTATTCGAATCAAGGGCTCAGCATCAGATATGTAGGACTGGAACCAAGTCTTTGTAACTGCAACTGAATAGGATGAAAGTGTCACAAAGCTCGCATAGTTCAGCTAATTTGTTGGCTAATCAATGAGCATTCGTATATATGCACACGATCGGATTTATCTAACACAATGTATAATCGTGAAATTTAGCTATTGGTCTGACTCGCGATGAGTAATATTTTGACTGTCAGTAATAAGATTGCAATCAAACTGTAACTGCTATGGTACTCTGGGTGTTAGTGATTGGATACGCTTCGGCACGCTTAGTCTTACGTCGGGCGGAAGTTTTGCACGGTACGATTTCCAGTTGGTATTAATAGTGATATTCATGTCGATCGTTAGAAAAGTGATCTTTAGAGGACTGGGCCTAACGCTTTTGTAGTTGGATGATCTTGGTATTCTAATAGTGTTTACTACTATTGAATTACGAGATCCAATGGCAGCGACGAAAGAGAACGAACAGGCGCACCGTGAATCAAGCCACAGGCTCATAGACCACGGTTATCCAAAAGGTTTTGTACAACGACAATTGATGAAGGTAAAATACCCATCCAAAAATCGTAGAAAAATTCGCGGGGAACAGCTTGTATAATGTATGTAGAATGCACATCTGAATCGATACGTAGAATCTTGAACAAGACGGCCATACGCGTAAAATATAAGAAAGGGAAAACGATCGGATTTGTCTCATTTTTTGTATAATACACTGTAGGTCAAACTTTGAACGCATTTTTCTCAAATGTTGAATTTCAGTAGCGGTGTGCATTTTGCTTTCGCAAATTTTTGTAGTGAACGTTGAGATGAACAAAAATGAAAATAAGCATGTGTACATAAAATTTGGAACAGTATGTACCTCTTAGTTGTGCACCTATTTTGCTTGTAAGTGTGCTTTTTCTTACGCAGACCTTTTATGAATAATTTTCTCGCATGCACAACTACCCAAACACGGTTGACTTATGTCTTTTGCATCTTATTGCACAATATACACTCCGAAAATCATGCAAAAACACTTGCATACATTTGAAACCTTTTTCCTTGCCGATACTAAGATGAGCAAAATAAGTGTTTTTTCTATAAAAAAAATTTATACAAATACTAACCATCCTTTGTTATACAGTGAAATCAGATCAAATTTTCAACAATAATACACCTTTATATAAAAGCAGCACACCAAATTTCGAATTGAATACATTTTGAGATAAAAATTGAACACAACATAGTCATTTTTTCATGCTGCTAGCCACTTTAAAAGACTCACAGATGAGTTGATCGATTCTAATCAACAATCAGGACAAATTAATCTTACTGCAAGGAAATTTGAATGCAATCGGTAAGAGTAGTTTTTGAAACACGTTTCAGTTCTCACACAGAAGCTTCGTCAGATCAAGGGTGATAGTCAGGACAGGGAACATAATTAAGTAGTAGCCAACCCACCACCACTTGTTTGACCTTACCGCTAAACTGCCTATAGTACGCCTAGTGTATCACATCTCGTGAGAATAACCAGGATAAGTGGTCCATTTTCCTCACAGTGTGTAGTCACATCAATCTGATACGAGTAAACACGGTCAAGATCAGTTCACACGCCTGCCCACATTCTTAAAAGTACATAACTAACTAGGCTGAGGATATTTTTGACGAAAAGAACTAATTAATTAGTTGGTATAAGGCGAATAAAACTATTTACTTCTGCATCAGTACCGAGCGCGATATTGTGGAGATTTCTGCCCTGATAAACGAATAGATTATGGTAAAATTAAAAAGGTAATGATTTACTGCAGAATGGTAGTTTCTAATTATTTTCGTAGCGTTAAGAAGAGTTTGAGAAAGGGCTTGTATTATAACCTGTATCCCAAGTCTACTCTAACTCCTAGGTTCCACGGCCTACCTAAAATACATAAAAAAGGCATTCCTGTAAGACCTATCGTGGACGGTATCTGATCGCCTGCGCAAGAGTTAGCTAGATATTCAGCTTATTTACTGAAACATTTAATCTCTAATACTGCCTCGTTCATCAAGAACACACATAAATTTGCAGCACGCTTAAAATTTGTAGCGATAGATGACGATGAAATAATGGTTAGCTTTGATGTGAGCGCTTTGTTCATCGAAGACGATACAACAAGTGCATTTCAACTAGCTAGACGAGCCTTGGAATCTGATGCCAGTTTCTCAAATAGTACAAATTTGAGCTTCCAGCAAATTATCAACGGTGTATCGATCTGCCTAAGCATGAACCACTTCTTTTTTAATGAACAACTATATAGACAAAAAAGAAGGCTTGGCAATGGGTTCACCGATATCTCCAGTACTTGCGAACATGTACTTGCGAGCAGTTCGAGAACAAAGCCAGAAACAATTATGGGCTAAAGCCAAAATTGTGGTGGCGATGACACATTTATTATCATCAGGCGAGAACAGTTAGAGGCCTTCTTTAAATATTTATATGAAATAGACCCATGTATTACTGTCACAAAGGGAGTGAAAACCTGCACAAGCACTCTTTCATTTTTGGACTGTTTAGCACAGAATAAAGACGGAAAAATAAAAATTTCTGTCTATCGGAAACCTATCGATACGAATGCTGTACCACGATACACTTCCGCTCATCCAAGACAGGTCTTCAGTTCCATAGCTTGTTTCATTTCCATAAGATAGAACATTTGTGCAGCGACGAAAGAGAACGAACAGGCGCACTGTGAATCTAGCCAAAGGCTCACAGACCACAATTATCCAAAAGGTTTTGTAAGACGCCAATTGATTTAGGTTAAATACCCATCAAAGAAATCGGAGAAAAATTGGCGGGATACAGTTTGTATATTGTGTGTAAAATGCACATCTGAAGCGATACGTAGGATCTTGAACCATTCGGTTATACGCGTAAATTATAAGAAAGGGAAAAATATCCGTTTGGTTCCGATGCACCTCAAGGATAAGACACCTTTATCTAGCGTTACAAACAGCATCCACAGAATCATCTGTAAGGACTGTTCGGGTGTTTACATAGGGCAAACGTCCAAGGAAATTCACACTAGAATTAAAGAACACATAAAGCGTGTCCGGAAACAGCCTCAGGATGCGAGGGAATATCAATCTCTAATTCGTCATTCCGCCTTGGCGGAGCACGTTTTACTTGATGGTCACAGGGTCGATCTAGACAATTCGGAAATATTGTGACGCAGTATTAAACCTTATAGCAAACGTCTACATGCGGAGGTGGTCGAAATTACCATGAGAGGTCGACTGGTGGTCAATAAGGTGGATGGGGCAGAAATCTCCACAATATCGCGCTCGGCACTGATGCAGAAGTAAATAGTTTTATTCGCCTTATACCAACTAATCAAATAGATTTTTTGGTCAAAAATATCCTCAGCCCATTTAGTTATGTACTTTTAAGAATGTGGGCAGGCGTGTGAACTGACCTCGACCGTGTTTACTCGTATCAGATTGATGTGGCTACACACTGTGAAGAAAATGGACCACTTATCCTGGTTATTCTCACGATATGTGATACACTAGGCGTATTATAGGCTGTTTAGCGGTAAGTTAAAATAAGTGGTGGTGGGTTGGCTACTACCTAATTATGTTCCCTGCCCTGACTATCACCCTTGGTCTGACGAAGCTTCTGTGTCAGAACTGAAACGTTACCCAAAAACTACTCTAACCGATTGCTTTCAAATTTTCTTGCAGTAAGGTAATCACATTGTTCACATGCGATCAATATTGTTTGATGAACGATTGAATGTGCATTTGATGACTACACTGAACCCCCCTCCATTGAGAAAATGAAACGTTCGACTGATGACTCAAACATCATGGGTTGACAGCTAAACGAATAATTTACGTTTCGAATCTGGTTTTGAAAACTTCGGGTTTCAAGTGACTCGTTGCTGAGTGGTTTTTGAATATTTTTGGTCGAGTAATTGTTTTGCTGAGAATTACTAGCGCACTTGTATTTCGTGATTGTTTTGTGAACTGCAAATTTCTGTATCGTTGTCCAAGATGATTTGCATAGCTTGTTGACATTTGTTGGTCAATCTGTTCTTTGTGTATGACTTTACTTACATAGTGTCACATTTCATGATGACAGTATAAACTTTGATATTGGTTTCTCTGTATGCTTTTGCCAGTCAATTCAGTGCTGATTATTCACCTGGATTAGAAAAAAGCATTAACGTCTGAAAGTGAGAGCACATTAAGTAGATTTAACATATCAGATTCATGTTTGAGATTTGTTAATATTTCACATTCGTTACTGATATTTTATAATTACATGTTTGTGTTGAATTCTGAGTTTGATATAACATATATATTCGCCGAAAGACTGTAACGCCTGTTTTGTGGACGCATTTTTCGTGTGCTTATTAGATTTCAGTGACGCAAATGTGCTTTATTATCTACCTGTGGATGAGATTTTTTTGAAATTTTGTTGTAGAATTTCTTTCGATTGTACACAGTTTGAACTATTTATTTTATGAGCATCATCCTGTTAGCAAACTATTTTGAAGTGCTGCTTTTGTTTGTTGATCAATTCTTGTATGAATTCTAATCGTACTTGTGTGATCTGAAATTCATGAAGATTTGTCTTTGACTCTATTATGTTTAAGCGTTGTGCTGATTATTGTACGCATGTAAAGAGTTCCGACACGAAGAAAAAGAAGAAGAAATTGACTTTATTCGTACACACGAATTTTCAGCTGTTACAATAATTTTACCACAAATTTAAAAAATGATAAACATGTCTCGACATCGAGTTACAATTTGTCGACTGAACGATTTTTCTTGTCCGTCTTGATTGATTGACATACGATCCAGTTTACTAGCGAAAGTTTTTGGGTCAAACGTTTCACCGCAAGTCCCGGTATCTCGTACTTCGTTCTAAAGTGCACGTCCAAATTTGACCTCAGTTGATCCGGAAATATTTGAGGCATTTTACCCTTGAAGAAATTAATTGTATGCACGGCCGATTTGAAGGCCCCGCTGTGTGTAAAATGCACATCTGAAGCGATACGGAGGATCTTGAACCATTCGGTTATACGCGTAACTTATAAGAGAGGGACAAATATCCGTTTGGTTCTGATGCACCTCAAGGATAAGACACCTTTATCTAGCGTTACGAACTGCATCCACATGGGCATCAAAACGCTTCAGTCTACGTTCTACACTCAGTTGAATGTAACGAATGATTTTTGCATTTGCGTCCATCCCCAATGTCTATTGTTATAAATATATGTGCTGCTGGGCCAACCGTGGGTAAGAGATAATCACAACCTTAATTGCACTCGTCTATTGACCGAATAAATGATTATATCACAATGTTTTTACAATGAACGATAATCGCATTATTCACCCGCGTTAAATATAGTTTGATGCACAAATGATAGCTCTTTTGCTGACTACAATGAAATGGGACTAGACTGGAAGAAGATACTACTACAATTTGCCGCATGTTCTCAAAACAGAAATTGTACAATAAAAATTAATTATGTATGAAACTAGATAATTAGATTCTCATCAGTTTGTAACTTAGCAATGAGTAATTCCAAAGTTTCTCAAAAATTCCTTAATAACATCGTTCATCATCAAGGAACATAACCCGCCTTCTATTTCCCTATTACATCTTTCTTCGGCAAATTTATCATAAGATTATATCAAAAAACCGACTGTTTTCGCATGTAGATGATCAAACTTTTAAAATGCATAACACAAATCTAATCTTTCTTTAGAGATTAATGTGCCCGTAATAAGATAGATTGAATACTATTCCGTATTGTTCAACACTATCTAATTTAAATCGGTGAAATATTGATATTTAATACACTATTCGTAACGTTGATTCTTTATGTGCGGCATATTTCTTAGAATAAATGGCGGGAAATATAATCGTTAGATTTGACAAGATTCTTTAAAAACATGAGGAAACAATCTACCAAACTAGATAGAAATTAGTAAGAGGACTCCTGTTTAAAACGATGATTCTTAGCACCTTATATTTGAATGGAACTTCAACATTTCTCCGTATACAGAAAATACTTGAAGTCTGTGATCTATTTATTTTCCCATGAGCTCATTATAATACACAATATCCAGTTGCAATTCTGTATAATGATATTACAATAATTTAATAAAATGCTTATGGAGACAATATTCAAGACAATACCAACCATGAGAATTTCTATCCGAATGTTATTAATGAAGAAATCTAGCAATCAATGGTCGGCCCCCGCCAAATTAGGAAATTGTTCACTAGGATACCTGAAAGATGCTGTGCTAAATTTTAACTTATCCAAATAATTCTGCATTGCGCAATAGCGTGGGAAACGATATTTTTCATAATTGCAAAGTAAGATTTGGTAACTTGTTTACAAATTTCAAATATCAAGTTTATAATATGGCTTAATATTAGCAGTCCAAAATGTGAAGAGCTCTGATATTTGTAGCCAAATGGGTTTGCGGCTTGCACATAATTTTTTTAGGTTGTTCACAATAGAATGTTATATGATCATTATTCAAAAAGCACTTTAAGACTGACATTTTTAGAGATAACAATTTCGAAAGTGATTCATGAATCGAGGACTTTAATCTAAGATCAATGAAAAGGTAGAAGCAGCAAACGAAACATGAAAATCTTTCAAAATTCCACAAATTCGCTCCGTTCGGCAAAACAATGGGTTCAAATTACTGATGAGAGAACACATTTATCGTAACTATGTCATTTAACACTGAACTAACTAGGATTTTTCATTTATTTATTATTATATTGTGTGACATCTGCCGAAACGGTTAGACAATGAAATAACACCAAAAGCAATATAAAAGAACGTTTACATCTAAACATGGAAATGGTAGTTTTTTATTATCTCAAAACAGGATTCTTAAATTCTGAATGATTTATTGGCTTCACGTAAGGAAAAATAACAAATATCTGAGCGAACTTGAGAGAAGCATGAATCACAATAGCTGAATGCTCAGCTTTAGCTGTTTGTTACACGAATATATTACGTTAAAAAACTCTACATACACCGTTATATTCCATTCACATCACAACTGTCATAAACAATGTTGGATTTTCAGCTGAAAATCCCGACAGGAAACCTCGTTTCTAATTAGGAAAGTTCTATTTTCAACAACAGTCGATATCTTCAAAATATTGATAAATTTAAATACCATGGTCTTTCCAAAAAATAATTGAATAGATAAATAAATAATTTATTTTTAGATACTCAGACATTATGTGCATGATCAATAATTAACAAATTTTTGTATAAACAAAGCCCAACATGAACAATCGTTAATAAATTCTCAAGGTCAACTGTGCCAGAAAATTTTTACGTTCATTAAAATAATGAGGTAAACTGCCATTAATTAGTTTGAGAGAAATTTAATATGGAAGGTGTTATTGTACGGAATAAAATAATGGGATGGAGAAAAATATATTTAGCGATGAATTTTGAAGTTCGGCGGATGTGATCTTCGAAGATATGTGAAATCGCGAATTGGCTGAGTAGTCAAAATTTTCTGTTGTGAATTTTCGAAATACGAGTCCGTTTTGAATGGAAGACGTTTTTCTTGCAGATTTCCGTAGAAGATTCGTTGTGACAGGGTGATGTCATCTATGGGCCAGTTTTGTTCACATGGATGAAAATGAGATAATTCTGATGGTAAATACTAAGGGGCCAAGTGAATGTTCAACATAAAAGTTGTAAAACTGATTTCACTATGAGTACCCAGGAAAATCGTAATTATATAGCTTATCTAGCGATATATCTAGGTTAAAAGTTTCATTAATTTTTCCATTGATGTGTTTTACAATCATTTCAAGAGGTACGAAGTCTTATGTTTAAGGGAGAAAATTCGAGAGTTTAGCGTACTTATTCAGATGGAAGTTTTTCCTTATTTTCGTTCGGAATCTTCGTAGTTTCACTATGGTATTTTGATTTCCTAAATTATACTTAGAATCTTGGCGGAAGTGAATAGTCTACTTTATATCTATGTTAGCAAAATATATTATTCTACAAAATTCTACGGAACCATATTGGTTCCGGCATTAGCTGCTTGCACCTTTCTCTATATGATCGATTCGAGCTATTTTCATTGATTGGATTGGTAAAAGTGCATTGTACTTTTTCAGAAACGATGCTTATTTTTGTTTAGGTTGCTATAATTTATATTACAGTAATTAACGTGTGTTATTGCAAAAATTGTATAAAGTTTTAAAACACATTGTCGGAAAGTAAAGAACTTATGTATCATATTTACATTCTGCTTCACCTCCGAGATCACCTGATGTACATGCTCGTTGAATGTATCGATGCAGAATATCTGAACTCAAGATCACTTGTGCAGTCGACCATTTGAATAGGCTTACTATTAAAAATGATTGATCTATCAGGTGTAGTACATCTTAAATGCATGAACTTAGTGGTTTCTACACAGCATGAGGGACCATTAATTTTAACACAGATGGATAATGCGGCCAAATCTTCGTTCAGCATGGCAATTTAATTGTGTGCCTCTAAAGGTGAGAAAGAAATGACTACTTTCATATAGTATGCACACAATAATAGTTTACTATGAGATATGTCTGTTTATGTATAGGAGAACAAGCAATGAACCTTAAGCACTGCCTTGTATCACGCCCCATGTAATCAACAGAGTGTTCGATCTGTGACCATTGACATCAACGCAATATTTGCAATCAGTACGGAAATATAGAATATTCCCACATAGACCAAATAAAGTCAGCTTTGATAGTAACTGTTTATGTGGTACTGTGTCGAAAGCTTTAGTTATATCGAGGAAGACATCAATGAATACTGAACCATTTTCAATTGACCTTGTGATGCAGTCTAAGTATTTTTACGGGCAAGTAATGCATGATCATTTGTTATGGAAGCCGTGCTGTGCCTTAGAAAAGATACTAGGCGTAAGGTATTCAAGTATAGCTTTTTAAATAATCTTGATGAGAAATCTCTATGCTTTATCGGTTGGTATTTCGTAACTAAGTGTTCCGAGCCAGATTTTATCTGGGTAGAACAATTCACTGTTTACATTCTGCTGAAAAAATACCAGATTTGATACATGTGTTGAATGAGTTCAGCAAGAGAGGTTGAAAGTCTTTGCCACCCATTTTGAATATGTCTGGATATATGCCTGCTTTGTCAGTTTTGAAACTGACAGTTGCTTGCAGACAGAATTTACGTAAGTCACTCAGGTTTATACTCAAGTATATAGTGTACCACGCGAGGGATATTGAATGGTTGTGTAAACGTAGTTTGAGTTGTTGTAGGTAGAGTTAAATAATTGAATGGATTCTCAATATCAGGTGAACTGATGACTGTTTCAGATACTGAAGAATTAAAATATTTGAAAATGAAATCTATGTTGGTGGGTGAGTTGGATGATCCTAACTTGAAAACATTACTTAGAGATTCCTGCTTATCCCGACTTATAAGGTCCTTGTTTCTATTAGGTTTACGAGTTTTGTCTAAAGCATATATGTGAATTTTTAATAGTTCATAAGACCGAAGAAGAGCGGAAATATCATGCGTTCTCGTAGCAACAAAATGTAGCTCAATTATTTTTTTTCTACTTTCTGGGCTTTCGTTAATTTTTACGCATAACGAGCCTCTATGACGCTTTATGTGTAATTATTTATTTTTGAATAAAAGTTAAATAGACCGTTGTCAAATGACTAGAGTGAATAATCGGCTCCAGTCATTCCTTCTAATGAATTCTGAAATTAGATTCCAGTTGATGTGGTTGTATGTTTGCTTATCATTAGATGTCATATAAGAGCTGACAGAAGCAGTGGTGCATAATATTTCAAATAATAATATTTTATAATTACTGTCAAGGAACTATAAAATCATCTTCAGGTTAGTTGTGGACAGGTTCAGAGTGTAGACTAGGTCAAGGATATTGTCGTTTCTACTAAGCCTTTCAATAAGTTGCCCATGTCCTTGTTAGTCTAGCTTTTAAATAAAAGGTGTAAATCAAATGTGATGTGCTGCATTGTGCCAGTTTAACTTTGGCATGTTGAAGTCGCTAACAATGTGTCAATATTGCGCGTGCCGTAGAGATGCCTCAATGAACGCAAGAGTTAAAGCATCCATTTTCGAAAATGGTTGAAGACAGTGATAATAAATGCAACATATAAAACGATATAATGACGGTAAAACAATTTAGTTCTGATACCCCAGGTGAGGTAAAGTTATCAGCTGTAAACCTGGAATGTACGTAGATAAGAGTACCTTCATCACGTTTAGAATTTCGATTATTACTGAATATCTGGTAATTGGGTACCATAAGTGTTGTGTCAGACTGGTCCTCTCGTGTCCAGCTTCCAGTTATAGGAATAGTGTCTATTGAGTTAGAAATCTGAAAGCATTTCAGCATTTGGATTCAAGATGTGATTGATCTGTCATTAATAAGTAGGATACCAAAAGAAGAAGGAGTGAAATTGAAAGAATCGAAGATAGATTTGAGCGAGAATTTAGGGCAATTGATATATAATTTATTATTTTTGGAAAAATAGACATTGCTACAAAAGGCGTGTGTGGCATGAATTAGTGTTTATATCGGTTGTAAAATGAATCAGTTCGAGTCACAATAGTAAAACGGTTCATTATAATGACCAAGCGTGTGAGAGAAGGGTTTATGAAGCTAGTTGTAGTCAATTAGGGGAAGGTTTATACGGCATACGTTGGTATGGTATTTAAGTATGGTAACTGACACCTATTACTTTTATTGACCAACGTTACTTGTTGGTTTGGGGATTCTCGACTGCTGTGTTTCTGAATGAGCTAGCATTTTAAAGAGAGATTTTGTGTTTGTCTAAATGTAGGTAGGAGAAAGGTACGTTTAAAGGGCGGCGGTGTTTTGTGCACCCTGTCGTTGGGTGCACAATGCGTTGAAGCTTGAGTTCTAGCAGGTAAAATAGCTACGGAGGATTCACACTGCATTCTCTGAGTTGCGTCAAAAGCAGATTTGTTTAAAGGTATAATGGGAATATTGCGCATCTTGCGACCAAAAAGCTCTGCATTTGTATCAGGTCAGGTTTGATAGTAACATTGGAAACTACGGGGCATAGATTTTAAAATATTATTTATTCTCCTAAAATATGACACGAAACATTTTGTCAGCGAATTTTATTGACATCGTGATTCGCAGTTTCATGCCGTTTTTGCATAAGCGGACAAAATCCGCACAATCTGCTGGAATTCAATATGAAGTGAAAATAAATCCTTTTCAAGTCATTCAAAGGATACTGATCAGCTACATTAAATAGAATGGTTTTCTCATGACGGAAATCTCTCTGGCTGATTTCAGTGATATATGTTTACAACTTTATTGGCTTACATCAGAATGTCATGAACAATAACGGAATAAGGCTTTATGAAAGATAATAGCGGTTTATGAGAATCACAACTGTTCGTAATTTGTTATTTCGTTAATTCAGATTCTAATTATCTCAACTTATACAAGATTAAAGAAGTGTCACTTTCTAACCTCACGGTGCAATTTCTTGTTTGAAGATTTTTACGAATTTCAATACGGTGAGAGATAGATGTTTTAGGATGCATCTAGTAGATAATATAGTGGTACGAAGATTTTAAATTTATTATATGGATATTATCACACATATACCAGTTGAGGTTCGTGTATGAAATTTTAGTAGCGTTAGAAAAAATAGATGAATAAGCAAAGCAATTGGGAACATGTGAAACATTCGAGCAGCCCGCGGATATTAACTCCATTGGTCAATCCTCCAGATAGGTATTATTCACTGAACATCGCAAAAGAATTTATTCGTATTATTCACATGCATAACGTTTTCAGTGTAAGTTTAGCGGAATAAATTGACCAATGACCCGTTTGATTGTACGTCAATGATTACCTTAAAAATTGATTCGAAAACCTATTGAACATGCTTTTGGCTGACTCAATTTTCAAAATAGGTGGCGATTTATTGTCGGAATTCCATAAAGGTTTTCATTTCCCAATTAATTTCTAGTTACTTTGACATGGAAAACAAAATTGTGAAATAATATAACATTTCATGTCCCATCGAGCGACTTAGGCAGTGTAAAGCACTCCCCAAAATAATTCAAACGAATCAATTTCGTGCCGAAGATTGGTTTTTCACCCACTTATAAAAAATCGCTGATCTGGTTGAAATTTTAGAGCATCTAAAATCTAACATAAATCAGCGTCAGCGAAAAAAACATACTTATCTCGCCTGTTTTTCTTAAATTCTTACTACTTTCTTTTAAGCCCCGACTATTTGAATGTTACACATCAGAGTTATTTATAAACATGAAGAAGTTTAATGAATTTTTATTAGATGATTCTTCTATTATAGACCCACAGACGAGCAGTAGTAGTCGTTATTTTGAACTTTTTAGGAACAATTTAGGCTAGGCACAAAAATATAATTTTTCGCTTCAAGGATTTCAATTTTCGAACAGATTTTCTGCAGCAATTATAGCTGCGGTTAATTTAGTAGAGTCCAGCTTCAAGTAAACAATAATTACAGTGATTTTCTTCCAAATATCTTTGCCATATCACTGCCATATATCTAAAAAATTCAAGTTGAATATTTTCGCCTTAACAACTATGATTTTGACAATTTATTCGTATATCTTATGCAAAAAATGCCAGCAAAACGTAATGAACTCCATCAAATTATTCTCTTAGCTATAACTGTTTTATTGAGAAAAACATATATATTTTTCTTAGCATCACCGACCGGATAAATGCTAGGCGCTGAGAACGCAAAATTAATTCAAAATATGAAAAGATACCGTTTTTGTGATGGTGGGCCCTTAGCATCGGTATTTCAGGATTCAATATTTAAGATTCAAGAATTTATGGTATAAAAAAGCTTGTAGCTGTACAACACCACAGGATATTCGTATAGGGACAATAAATATATATACAAAATAGATTGAATCATTAGGAAGATAGAGAGTTTTGTAGTTGCAAAAATGTCATGTATTGTGGCGGTATGATGGGTAAAAAAATATTCGTTTGGAAAAAAATCCTGTTATATAAACGGGAGGCATAAATATATCCAATTTGTTCCTGAAAATCTTTTCACTGGATGATTGGACAAAATCTGACGGTAGGGAGTTCCAAAAGAAACAAACGCACACCGAATAGAAGAACCGACGGCAGTTTCGGTGGGAATGTTGATTATTAAATGCCAATGGGTAAGTACGTGTGACATGGCTTGACCGGAGGCGAAATAGATGCCTCAGAGGGTGCGCCTTTGAGTTCATTATTTTTCTAAGTTAGGATTAGATCGAATCGAACCCTTCTGCGAAGCAGTGTATTCAAATTATAATGCTCAAGTCGATTCTCATATGGTAGGTTGCGGAGACAGCCAACCACCTTAGTTGCTCTGTGATAAATCCTCTCGAGCAGCTTGATGTCCTTTTGTAGCCACGGTGCCCAAGCTTGCTTTGAGTAATTCATCACCGGGTCAATATACGTATTTATGTGCATGGAGAATGATTCTTTGAAAATGTCCGAAAATACGCCGAAGCATACCTAGCATGCGGCTAGCTCGGTTGTACACTGCTTCGCATTGCATGCTAAATTTAAGACTTCCACTAATCCATATGCTGAGGTCTTATTCTTTGGTTGTCCATTCCAGTTAATTTGGTCCAAGGTTGTATGAGAATGAGAAATCTGTGCCTATTTGCAACATTTTACACTTTCGGAAGTTGAATGGAAGTATATTTCTCTCCGACCAGCTGTTCAATATATCCAAATCGCTTTGCAAGCACAAACTCTCCACGCTTGAAGTGATTCGCATCCAAAGTTGAACATCATCCGCAAAGAGAACTATTTTGGCTGTGATAAGTTTCGGAAGGTCGTTGAGGTAGACTAAAAAGAGAACCGAACCAAGTACCGAAACTTGTGGGACACCGCTAGTGACTTCGATTTCCACAGACATCACACCATCGATACATACACTTGCTTTGCGAACAAGAAGGTAACTTCTCAGCCAGGTAAGAAGGCACCCATTAATGCCCACATCGTGCAGCTTGCGCAGGAGAATAGAATGGTCCACGCGATCGAACACATCTGATATGTCCAAGTAACACGCATGCACGCAACCACCATCATCCACTACCTGCGTCCAGTCATCCAGTGTCTCCAGTAGGTTAGTCAAGCAAGAACGAGACTTCCTAAATCCATGTTGCTCTCTGGACAACAAGTTTTGGTCTTCAAGATGACTCACAATCCTTTCGCACACAATTTGCTCCATAATTTTCGAGATCACTTGAAGGAGTGGAACAGGCCGGTAATTTGCTTGGTCAGAACAAGTTCCACCTTTGTAGATGGGTGTTATGATTTATCTCTTCCAGTCATTAGGTACAACACCCTCCCTCAGGGAGTGATCAAATGAATCACAAAGTGGTTCGCACAGTTGACTGGCGCATAACTTTAGGATTGCAGGTGTGATTCCGTCAGCTCCCGTGGACTTGTTGATATTCAACTTGCGTAGGTGGTGCTGCACTATTTCCGAACTGATGCATATATCGCATATCGTCTCCGGCACAATTGGTTCTGACAATTCTGATGGTTGTAATTCATCCTTGGGGGGAAACTCGTGAATAAAAACTGGCTAAAGCGTTAGCGGTTTCCAGAACAGAATCAGTTAGTCCGTTATCTGTCATGATCGGAAAAACACCGGGTTTCAGCTTCGCAGTGTTGTTAACAGTTCGATAAAGCAGTTTGGGATTTGATAATAATAATAATAATGTATTTTCTTGGATACACCTAGGCATGCCATGCATGACCATTTGTTTTCATGATTAAGTACATCAAATAAAACGGTAATTATACAAATGTCAAGGTCGAAAATAATTTTTTTTTTTTAACAACTGTAAAAATAGTTTGATAACATTTTTAAAGATGGTAGCTTGTTTAAAACATGAAATTGATAGAATATTGGAAAAATAAATGATAAAAATTCATGTTTTTAACGAATACAACAGTAATTGTTTGAAATGGGTTAATTACAGTTTGGGTAGGTCGGTATCGCAATGTTTATCGATGTATGATATTCCAAATGCAACTTCAAATTCAGATAAGCGTATAGGTAGTTTACTTCATCGGGTCACGGATATATGAGTGGTAACGCCATTTTAAGAATTGTGAGAGTGTATTTTGTTGAATTTCAACAATTCTGAAAAGTAAATTCGCAAGAAAAAAGTTATATGTGAATTCAAAATTTTTATAGCTAAAAATATTAAAAGCCTTTTATGCCGTATAAGTATAAATTATCTATATTTGTATTAATAATAAATAGCTTATTTAATTTTTCCGGAGTGGCATTTAGGATTCAGTTTGTGAAGTGCGCAATCTTATATTATTGGAATGTAAATTCCATAAACGAGAATATTTATAACTAAGAAATCTTTTCGTTTAAGGCATTTTTCTGTAAACATTTTTGTTTGTATCAATCAATGTACACTTTTGAATTGTACCCGGATTTTACGAATAAAATTTTTCGTCCGCTCGGAGTTGCTCTTCACATCTCCTTTGATACCTGTACTGCGTGCTTGGTATTCTGACTGTGGATTGTGGAAAGATTGCCTGCTTGCTATGAAAACACCGCTCCGTATTTCAGCCGCACCTAATTCTTAGTTTTACCGCAGTTGCTTCTGTGATAATACTTTGACTCTGGACCGGAGTTGTCAATTGCCAAGCCGAGGAGAATCGCTTTCAATCCAATCGAAGAATTATTGTGAGTAGTTAACTTTTTACTTTTTTACACACATACTGTAATTTCATGTAGCCTGAACCACTACAATTTGGTGAGCCCGATTATTTTCGTGATAGTATACTCCCCACTATTTTGATTTTGTAGCACATTTTTACATTTTCTCATCAAATGGACAGTATCCCACAGGCAGCACCTATCCCAGCAGATATTTGTCATTTATCACTTCCTGAGTTTGGCGTAGCAAACCCTGGATTATGGTTCGCTCAAGTAGATGCTATTTTCGAAACTCGACGCATTACTAGCCAAAATGCAATGTACTGTTACGTCATAGGATGTTTGCCACACGCAGTCGCATCCGAAGTTGCTGATATAATATACAACAGACCTGCCGATAAACCGTATGATGTACTAAAATCAGCAATGATATCGCGTATAGCAGCATTTGATGCGAAAAACTTACGCAAATTACTCTGGGGTATCGAACTAATTGACAATACACCGTTGCAACTCCTTCGCCGAATGATCGAGTTACAGGGTACAACACCAGTTGGCGAACCGATTTTAAGAGAATTGTGGCTGCAAAGACTACCCAGCGATGTTCGAAAAGCACTTTCGGTGGTCGAAGATTACAAGTTAGATAAGCTTGCTGCCATCGCCGATCGAGCGTATGAAAATCATAAGCCAACCATTGCAGTAGTACAATCGCCTCATTAATCAACTCCTTCAACATTAGAATCAGAGATCTCCGACTTCAAATCGCGACTCGACGAACTTTGCATGCACATACGTACTTCACGAAATGATCGATCTCGGTCATCACAGAGACCGTCTGAATGGACGATATTCACGAAGTCGGAGTAAAGGGCCAGGTCTTTGCTATTACCACCGCACATTCGGTGAACGCGCATACAGATGCACCAGACCCTGCAGTTTTGTTTCCAAATCTAACGAGCAGGGAAACGATTATGCAGTAGGAACGGTTGCACTGTCTGGCAACAGAGTTAGCCGTCTACTCTATATCTCTGACAACACAATGAAATTGCGTTTTCTGGTAGACACCGGTGCGGAACTCATCCCACCTAACGAAACCGAACGCAAGTGTCCGCCGGGATTGACTGTTCAGGCGGCCAACGGTACTCGGATCGCACTTATGATCATCGGTCCTTCGCGGTAGACCTGGGATTACGAAGATCGTTTCACTGGGTGTTCGCCATTGCAGACGTGAAAACTCCGAATTTGGGTGCAGAGTTTTTGTTTTATTTCAACCTCGCAGTGGACATAAGCCAAAAAAGGCTTATTGATAACACCACGAATTTGAATTCAATGGGCAAATACAATTACACACCCATACAGTCTATTCGAGTTTTGACTCCACTCATCACCCAGCCTTGTAAGGAACTCATAGTCCAGTTTTTGGAGATCTTCAAACCACAGTCATTCAAAAATGTGGTAAAACACCAGGTCGAACACCACATTGTCACACGTGGCCAATCCACGTAGACTAGCTCCAAACAAACTGGCGATCGCCAAACAAGAGTTTGTGCATATGTTGGAGTTAGGAATCATCCGCCCGTCGACCTCACCATGAGCTTCTCCACTACATATGGTTGAAAAAAGTACCGCAGATACTTGGCGCCCATGCGGAGATTATAGGGCATTTAATCGCATTACGGTACCAGACCGTTACCCCATTCCACACATCCACGATTTTACGGCGTCCCTAAACGGGGAAACCGTGTTCTCGAAGCTTGACCTAGTACGCGCCTATCACCAAATCCCCATTGCGAAGGAGGATATCCCTAAAAACAACTGTCACGACACCATTTGGCTTATATGAATTCGTACGAATGCCATTTGGTCTCCGAAATGCCGCACAAACTTTCCAGCGTTTTTTGGATCTAGTATTTAAGGGATTGCCCTTCGTATACGTTCATTTTGATGACGTGCTAATTGCTAGCAACACATCGACAGATCATGTTGAGCATCTTCGATAGGTTTTTCAGCGCCTATCTCAGTATGGTATTGTCGTGAATCCAGATAAATGCATCTTCCATGTGGAAACACTACACTTTTTCGGTCACCGCATCAATTCCACCGGAATTAAACCCGTTGAACAGAAAGTCTCTGCCATCCGCGATCATCCATGCCCGAGTTCAATCCGCCAGTTGCGTCGATTTTTGGGCCTAGTCAACTACTATAAACGATTCATTCCCCATTGCGCGAAGTTAGCTCAACCGCTTACAGATTACCTTCTCTGCAAAGAAAGAAATTTTTCAATGAATCCACAAGCGATCGAAGCTTTTGACGCGCTCAAATCCACTTTTGAGCAGGCGACAACTCTGACTTATATATCAGATGAGATAGATGCTCAATTATCGCTTGTTACCGATGCATCAAACGAAGCGGTAGGCGCAGTACTCCAACAAGAGGTCGATAACACGATTAGACCCCTAGCCTTCTTCTCACGCCGACTACAGCCAGCGCAGACACGATATAGTACCTTTGGTTGCGAGCTCCTCGCTGTTTATTATTCCATTCGCCATTTCCGGCATTTACTCGAAGGTCGCAGTTTCACGGTTTACACCGACCACAAACCGCTAACGTTTGCACTCGCCACAACTTCCGATCGTTATTCACCGCGAGAGATCCGTCAATTAGACTACATCTCCCAATTCACGAGCGACATTCGTTACCTATCCGGCGGATACGTTTTCTCGGATTCAACTGAGTGCCATCGACCTGCCTGGAATCGATTTGGAACAACTAGCACGTTCGCAGCAATCTGATCCGGTACTAAGTCGCTATGAAACTTCAGAGATGGGAAAAATCCGCCGAGTCCCGATACCGATTCTCCACATTACCTGGTTTGTGACATGGCAACAGGAAAACCGCGTCCGATCGTCCCCTCAGACATGAGACGTAGAGTTTTTGACCACTTGCATGGTTTATCACATCCTGGAGTAAGAGCGACACGAAAATTAATCAGTTCTCGCTACCTCTGGTCTGACATGCATAAAGACATACAACTTTGGACAAAAAGTTGCTTGCGATGTCAACAGAGCAAGGTTCAACGACACACTATCAGCTACCCTGGTACGTTCCCACCAGTTACTGAACGTTTCCAACACGTGCATTTGGATCTCGTGGGCCCACTAGCAGTCTCTAACGGATGTTGCTACATACTTACCTGCATTGATCGTTTTACGCGTTGGCCAATGGCAGTAGCAATCCCTGATATCAGTGCAGAAACTGTTGCTAAAGCTTTTGTTTAGCACTGGATCAGTAATTTTGGCGTACCAAACTCCATCACTACTGACAGAGGTTCCCAATTTCAATCAACGCTTTTCAAGGAACTGAACAACATGCTCGGTACGAAACACATTCAGACTACAGCCTACCACCCTTCTTCGAACGGCTTAGTTGAAATATTTCACCGCCAAATAAACGCACTCATGTGTCATGGGAATACTGGACGTTGGTCCGAGACACTACCCCTAGTACTTCTTGGTATACGTATCACCGTGAAAGAAGACCTAGGGTGTTCAGCTGCTGAAATGGTGTACGGTAGTGCACTTACCCTTTGAGGGGAATTCCTGACATCCTTTGACTCATCATTGGACCTTACCGTGCCACAATATGTCAGCCGCCTTCGCAGCTTCATAAAACACTTACGAGCTACGCCAACTCGACAACATGCTAAACTCTGCTACATTCCACCTGACTTGAATACTTGCGACTTTGTGTTTGTGTGGGTAGATCATGTACGTCGACCGCTATAGCCGCCATACACTGGCCCGTACAAGGTAATCAACAGGTATCCAAAATACTCCGTTATTGGTCGCAACGGAACACACGAGACCGTCAGCGTCGATCGTTTAAAAGTAGCCTACGTCGAACCAGCACCAGAGTCGAAAGAAAATAACCCGAACGTTGCTCCTCAAGATTTTGTCCCTTAATCTCCCAAACCGAAGCTCACCGGTACTCCAGATCCCTCAGGGAAACCCCCTTCACCCCCGTGTATCAAACAAACTGACCCCAACAGGCAAACCCGATCTGGTCGTAGAGTCCATTTTCCATCAAAGTTTGATGACTTCACAGCCTAACGATTTCTTCGAGCGTCTTCTTTAGACCCGACGCTCTAGGGGGAGGGTACTATGGCATTTTTCTGTAAACATTTTTGTTTGTATCAATCAATGTACACTTTTGAATTGTACCCGGATTTTACGAATAAAAATTATCGTCCGCTCGGAGTTGCTCTTCTCATCTCCTTTGATACCTGTACTGCGTGCTTGGAATTCTGACTGTGGATTGTGGAAAGATTGCCTGCTTGGTATAAAAAACCGCTCCGTATTTCTCAGCCCTCTCCGTGCCGGGTGGCACATGAGGCGAAGACAACTTCACGATAGTGGTTCCGGTCTGTCGCTGCTTCCGTTGCCGTCTGCACCGTGAATCCTTTTGCATGTAGTTCGCGTTCCAACGTTCGCGCCAAGTTTCCTTGGGCCGTCCCCTTTTCGTTTACCTTGCGGACGCCCGTGAATGGCTACCTATGTATGCGAACTGGGATCCATCCTGCATACATGACCGAGCCACGGATCTGTTGTCTTCGTTCCCGTAGCAATGTAGGTTTTACGGGATAGGGTTGCTAGCCGTAAGCTTAACTCTCCTCCTTTCTCAGACTGGCTTGGTACCGTCCTTGGCGGAGTTGCTCCGTATTTCAGCCGCACCTAATTCTTAGATTTACCGCAGTTGCTTCTGTGATAATACTTTGACGTCTGGACCGTAGTTGTCAATTGCCAAGCCGGGGAGAATCGCTTTCAATCCAATCGAAGAATTATTGTGAGTGGTTACCTTTTTACTTTTTACACACTGTAATTTCACGTAGCCTGAACCATCACACGTACACGATTGTGGATTTTTGGTATACATATTTTGTTTTTGTGTCGAAGATTATATACTTCAGAGTTTCTGAAATCTAATTGTAAATCAATGTCGATCATATCTTTTTTCAATATTCTGTAAAAGATTATAATGTTTTGTTTTATTCTTCGAAACCATAGTGGTTTCAATCATATGATCTGACGTCTTTCCTTTTATGAATACTTATCCGTACTGGTGGTAATTGATCGTGTGAAAGAACGTTGGATGCCTTCTAAAGCATAACTATCAGACCGAGTAATGTTACTAGATATAATGTTGCAGTAATCTAATAATGGTAGTGTACGTATCTTGTAAAGTTCCAGCTTGCACTGGGGCAGAAAGATGAATCTATGAAGTAAACCTATATTCTTTTTTGTTCTAGATATCAAGTAGCAAACTTGTTCATGGAATGTAAGTGATCCAGAATATCGATAACCTAAATCACGTACACATAGTGCTGGTTGTAGTGGTGTATTATTTAGAATAATCGAATCTTTTGGTACGATAGAGTTAGGATTTATGAAAGTAGATTTATTGGTGGAGAACGCAAGACCGTTTCGAATACTCCATTGAAATAGAACATCCAGGTCTTGGTTCAATTTTGATATAAAGTCTTTAGTCTGGTTAGATGGAAAGGCTATGGCGACTTATGTATCATCTGCAAACAAGAAGATCTTACAGTGTGTTATGACAGATAGTATATCGTTGATAAATATCGAGAAGAGTAGTGGATCTAGAACGCTTCATTGTATGACTCCGCTTGGAATTGACAAAGTTCTTGAACGGTAGCCATTTATATCTACCGAAAAGGTGCGACCAGTGAGGAAAGATTTGAACCACGAAATTAGGTTTCCAGTAATTCTTAGAGCAGATAATTTTGCGAGGAGTAGATTATGCGGGAAAATCCGTGCTGGTTTGATATGAAATAGTTTGCTGTCAATTATGCTAGGGTGGTCTGTCTTACAAGCTTCTCAAATAGCTAGAAGTGGTAAGTGAATAATAGGTCGATAATTGGTAACTGTATGTAGTGATCCGGAACTATGTGGAGGAATAACAACGGAATGTTTCCATTCTAAGGGGAAAGTTCCTGATTTGATAGACGTATTAAAGAGATTGAGTAGTAATAAGAAAAAGTATTCAGATCCCATTTTGCATATTGCTGGTACGAAACCTGTTTCATCAGGTTTGTAGGAGATTGTAACTTGATTACAAACTTTACGTATGTCAGAGGTTTCAATTGTAATTGTGTATTGCATAAAGGGTGTATGATTACCTCTGGGTGAGAGTTGTTATAATATTAAGCATTGAAAAATAAAAGAAATTCTTCGCAAACAGCAAAAGGCTCAGTTACTACTGTGCAATTATTACCATGTTGATCTTGTTTAATGATGTAGTTTATCTTATCTGAATTTCCCGATGCCCTAGCGTTCATTAATTTGGATGATGCTCTCTGTTTTTGTTGGATTTGAGGGCTGTAGACTCATCAGAATTCAGTTAATGGTTCATAATTTTTACTATTGTGTCAGATAGTTCATACGCCTGCGAAAGGGAAGAGATGTCATGTCTATTACGAGCATATGATGTCAAATGAGCAATGCGTTTTTCTAGCCCATGAGCCTTACTTAGTTTTGGGTGTCTAGCATGTCTGGTAGTAGATTTCTGTAGTAACTCAACAAGTTTAATATGAAATATTTCGAAGATAACAATAAAATTGTCAGAAAAGAAAAATTCTGTCTAATCTTCGTTTCTAGTGAGGTTTTTAAACATTTTCCAGTCTATGTGAGTAATTATATGTGGCTTTTCAACACTAGTTATTATGCTATTGCAACTCAATTCGCAAGATAGGATGTTATGATCTCCATTGAAAAATGACGGAGATACGTTCAGGTTTGTAGCTGTGATATTCATAGTAATGACAAGGTCGAGGATATTTTTATTTCGCGTTGGTTTATCAATAAACTGTGTAAAACCTAATAGTTTGGTGGTATTGGAAATAGAATTAAGATTTATGTCGTTGCTTTCTACCCGGTTAAGTGAAGGCATGTTAAAATCTCCTGCAATTAATTTATAGCGGGAAGGGTGGACAGAGGCTTCTATTAAACAATCGGTCAAACGTTGAAGCGATGAAGAAGTAGTAGTCAGTGGATAGTGGATGCATCCAAGTAACAGATCAAAGGCCGGTAGTGCCAGCCAGATAGAATCTTCGATATGATCAAACACAGTTGAAATGAAGATGTTAGCTTGGATGTTAGAATGAACATAAACACGGCATCCTCCTCCACGTTTTGAAACGCTTTCTTTTCTAAAAATTCTCACAGCCAGCTGAAGCTAGTGATGTCGTTTATCCTCTCGGATGAGATTTGTGACTTGATTCCGCAATTCGCGAAAGTTTGCCCACGTCGAATCAGTTCTGGAGACCCTGTGAATAGCCAATGCCAAATTTCGATTTGTAAACCATTTTCTAGTCCTACTGCGAATTCTGAAGTGTGGTTCTTTGCTATCATGTTTCAAGACATTTTAGAATTGAATTGTGCTTTCGATGTTTTCAGAAGCAAACTACATTTAGGGAATTGTTAGACGAAACGAACAGATGAACGAATTATTATCTTCTTTTCCATTAGTTCATCTCAGTTCAGTTCAAATCAGTTAGCAAAGAACTGTTAAGGGCTAATAAACCAATCGAGGATTCAGAATTTCTGTCTGTGGAAAGCATCAAAGTAGCGCCCAGAATTGCCGAAGTTGGTTCATTGTTCTTTGGTATGTTCGTCCTATGCGATGATACATCAGGTGTTTTTCAGGCCATCCATCGGTCCCAGTATTTGTAGCTCAGTACTCAGAACTCAGAACTCAAAATGTTTTATGGTAGAAAAATCAGCGAGCTTAACAACAGCCATATGATAACAGGTATATGGAATTAAATTGAAAATCTCTCAAAAATCAATAGGGAAAGTCACATACCGCATGTTTCGTCATATACTCATCCAGTTGGGAGCGTTAACCGCAACAGATTCCGAGCGTGTGATTTCTTTAGACAAAACGTTCCAAGTGAAACGAATTCTAACAATTAAAAAAGTTCAACGAATATCTAATCGAGAATGCGGAATTCTTCAAGCCTTTGGATGTTTTGTGTTCGAGTAAGGCCATTGGGCTTTAAAAAGTGTTTAATGGGATGGATCTCAGTATGCAATATTTCTGAATGCCAACAGGAGGTCACACCGTCATTGTGTAAAATCATGTAGATTTAGTCTTAACATTCGCTCTTTGAAAGGTAAATCTCTGTAACGGGGCATCAATTTTTTCGGACGATGATAAATTCGGTCGAGTAGTTCGTTATCCTTCTTAGCCATGGTAGCCAGGCTTAGATGGATTATTCCATCTGCGTATCCACTGTTTCAAGGCTCACTGAAACTGATCTGACTGTCTCCACCTGATGTCAGCAAAATCCAGAAACCGATAGTGGTGTGTAAGGGATGAGGAAGAATAAGAATACATACGTTTCAATTAACCGACGTAAAGTTTCGGACGTGTAAATCCTGAATTGCTTTGCTAGAAGACTCAAGATACTGCATGGGTAATTGTACATTGTCCGGCACTGATGTCCAGACTTAATTTTAAACGACACCCAGATACCGAGATCATTTTCCACGGTCGTCCAGACAAGATCTTGCGTACCAACCTGATACGTGTGGTGCAGATATTTTCCAGGCCGCAGCATTTTACATTTTGCAAGGTTAAATGGTAACTCATTTGACTGGAATCAACGGAATAAGGTGCACAGATCCCGCTGTATTGCCATACAGTCATTAACAGACCTAACGCGTTTTCATATTATCATATCATCGGCAAACATTATCAAGTTACATTAAATATCCTCTACTATATCGTTCATGTACACCAAGAATAGAAGAAGTCCAAGCACCGAGCCTTGCGGAACTCAACTTGTGACGTTTATTCAGTTGTAGAATGTGCTGCCAACGCGAACTTGGATGTGTCTATCAATAAGATAGTCCAATTTGGCAAAATCCCGGTTATTTCATTAGCTTCGATCTTTTTTATTAAAATATCATGGTTGACTCCATCAGAAGCTTTAGGAATTTCAATGTAGCAAGCATGTACTCCCTCACCTTCGTCTAGTGCCTTGGTCCCATTATCTAAAGTTGTAAGAAGCTTAGATAAACAGCAAAGATTACTTCGGAAACCGTGTGTGTTGCAGTCAAAATATTCTGGTTTTCAAAATATTTTATTATGCGCGCAGTCACAATGCGTTCTATTAATTTAGAGATCACCGGAAGTAGCGTTACCGGTCTATAGTTTGCTGTGTCTGAAGGGCTGCCACCTTTATAGATAGGAGTTATCATCCTGGCTTATCAATGCGGTGGTTTTCTTCCTTCATGTAGGCTGAGCTGAATAAGCGCGTGGAAGGAGCAGTCAAAGCCATTCGACACCTGCAAAGAAATGCGTGAGTAATTTTGTCTGCGCCAGGGGACTTCTTTTCGTTTAGTTGACAAAGTTCCCGCCCAACCATATATTCATTGACAGTTATTTCTATTAATAATTCCAAACAAGGCGAATTTGGTGAAACTTGATGTGGGATACAACGCTTATGGTTGAAGACGAGTGATTAAGACTTTGCTAAAGCATCGGTGGTATCTTAGGCAGAGTGAGTCAATCCATTAGGGGGATGTGCAGAGAATACTCCTGGTTTGATTCTTGATCGCTCATTTACTATCTTGTAGAGAAGCTTAGGATTCTTTTCCATTCTCTTAAGCAAGTGTTATTGGAACTGCATGCGATCTTCTCTTACAAGTGTCGTGACTTGATTCCGTATCTTACAGTATCGCTTCCAAGTTGCTTCCGTACCAAACTTCTTATGAGTTACATAAGACTCTCGCTTAACAGCTAACCATTTCGTAGTTCTACTCCGAATAACAAACTGGTTGTTGTAGCTGCATTTGTGTGGTACAAAATTCGAGCTTTCATATATCTTCAAATTCAGATAATTTAGAAACGAATTGTAATATGAGCTAGAATCCATTGAATCAAACTTATAAGTGTGTGCATCCTGGAGACTGATATTTAAGGATTCGAATTGTATTTTTCTTATGACTTTCGTCTATTCGCTTGATCGTTCCGCACTACATACATAATCAAACAAAAGCACCACATGATCACTCTTTCCCAGTGGTGCAAAGTAATGTATATCCTCTACCGCGGTTGCCTCAGGCGGTAAGACAAGGTCAAGGGTTGAAGGTTGGTCAAGACCCCGCCAGCGAGTTGGCAGAGTAACGTAATTGTGCAGTGAAGCAATTTCTATAACCTCCTTGAATTTATGTTCAAACGAATGCAGGGAATGCTCACCTCTTGGAAACAGATGCGGAAGATTAAAATCGCCCGTGATCAGCAATTGAGTGGTCTGGAAGCTTGTGATGTATTGCAAAGATTCGATTAGTTTATCATTAACAGTGCTTCCAAGTTGCTTCTGTACCAAAATTCTTATGAGTTACCTATGACTTTCTTTATAGCTAACAATTTCTTTGTTCTACTCCGGATAACAATGTGGTAGTGTGGTTGCATTTGTGTGGTATAAAAAATGAGTTTTTCTGTCAATCTTCAAATTCAGATAATTTAGAAATGTATTGTGATATAAGCACGAATCCATGAAATCAAACTCCTGAGTGTGTGCATCCTGTAGACTGATATTTAAGGATTGAAATAGAATTGTTTTGAAGAATTTTGTTTGTTCTTTCAATCGTTCCACATTACATACATAATCAAAGACGAGCACCGCGTGGTCACTCTTTCTCAGTGTTGTAACGTATTGATCATCCTATAGCACGGTTGCTTCGAGCGTTAAGAATAGGTCAATTGTAGAAGTTTAGTCAAGACCTCGTCTGAGAGTTAGCTGATATACGTGGTTGTGCAGTGAAGCAATTTGGATACCAACCTTGAATTTATGTTCAAACGAATGCAGTGAGAGTTCTCTTCTTGAAAACAGATGCGGGAGATTATAATCGCCCGTGATAAGCAATTAAGTGGTCTGGCAACTTGTGATGTATTGCAAAGATTCGATTAGTTTATCATTAGCAATGCCTACAGATGATGGCGAGCGGTAAATGAAGCCGATCTTACATTCGTATCCATTCACTAGATTTACTGAAGACCACATCGTATCAGGAAGGCTGAGGTCAGGATGATCGATTACAGTACACTGCTCTAAACGTGCATAAAAATTGACTGCAACTCCATTTCCGAATCTTAGGCGATCGCGACGGAGTAGTGACATTTTCGGAATCCAGAGCTCAGTGTCAGTCACGTAGGACTGGAACCAAGTCTATGTAACTGCAACTGCATAAGGGCAAAAGTCTGTCACAATGCTCGCATAGTTCAGCTAATTTGTTGGTTAAACACTGAGCATTCGTATATATGCACTTTATCGTATTTATCTTACACAATGTAGGATCGTGTAATATAGCTATTGGTCTGACTAGCGAAGAGTCGGAATGCTCAAGTTTTTCGGAACTATCGCATGTGAACAGGATCACAGGGCGTTGATGGGTCGGTACTATCCGCTTGATTGCTTCCGGCTATTATCCTGGGCAAGCTCAACTTGACGTTTTAGGAAGGTTTCTTCTACTAGCTTAACATTCCTGTTTGATATTATCGGTTACTTTTTAAGGGCTAGGACCATGTCCTTTATAGTTGGCAGACCGCGGTATCCTAAAAGCATCCACAAGTATGGCCTTTTAATACCGATTGTTTCGGCTAGGTATTTCCACTGTTTGTGATCGTGCTCAGACTTTTCTTGAGTAGGTGCGTCATCAGTATCTTATGGAAAGCCTAGAAATACAATACTTCTCGGATTAGTTTCTTCTCGAGATTTCTTCGACGACTTGCGCTCCCAACATGGTAGATCTAAATGGATACGACATGTAGACTCTGGAACACCTCTAAGAAGGTAAGCATTTAAGAGTACGTTTTCCACGTCCTCCGCAGATTGCAGCGTTATTCGTAAGAGACGAAGATCATCTTTGTGAGGAGAATTTAGGTAGCCGTTCAGTCAAAGTGTTGATGAGGGAGTAACTGCGGCCAGTCTCATCTGACTACAGAGCTCATGCCATTCAACTAAGTCATGTTTTCGCTTAGCTTCGAACAGCGTATCCCTTGACTCGGTCACGTTGGTACATACAACACTAAGGTTTATACCCGCGGATTTTGGTTTATAATTTGAGTCAGTCTTTTTAGAACTGGTTTTGCTAAGTCCCTTTCCGTTAAGTTGAGGAGTCACCGATCCCAGCGAACACTTACCCGTTTAAGTCACTACACTGACTACACTGACTACAAAGTTTATCCCATTCAACTAAGTCATGTTTTTGCTTAGCTTCAAACAGCGATTCCCGTGACTCGGTCACGTTGGAACATATAACACTAGGGTTTATACTTACGTTTTGGGTTTATAATTTTAGTTAGATTTTAGACCTGGTTTTGTTGAGTCCCTTCTCGTTTCCGTTAAGTTGAGGAGTCACTGAACTGGCGAATACATACGCGTTTTAGTCACCATCTGCGAGGTTATCTCGGCAAATGCTGGCCTGTTCAATTATAAAATATTTCCTATCCAGTCTTTGACAGTAACCTCTAAGTCGGGAAACGTTGTTGTACTTATGACGTTTTTCAACAGTTCATTCAGATTTTGAATACTGGATTCCAGTCCACTTAGACGCGGCTCAATCAAATACTCAGGGGTTTTCGCCTCCAAGGAGGTCGCTTTTTGGCCTTACAAACGGAAAGGGTTTCTCTTCACGAAGCCGGTGAGAGGTTATCTATGGAAAATTTGTGCGAACATTTACAACATGACTTTTAAAACGAGGCATTATATATTTTTATTTTTGTGATGATTCTTGCTTTTTCAAATCTGTATAAATTTAAAATGAAAAACATTTTCGTGCCAATTCTGTCGACAGGTGACCTGCATATTCAAGGAAAAAGTCAAGGAAAAGCTCAGGCCACGAAGCATTCAAACCTCTTTTGAATGCATTTACTGATATGCAAGCTGTTATTTCCTCAGGCAACTTGTTCCAAAAGCTTACCACTCTTTCGCTGAATTAGTTTTGCCTAAGATTCATGTGGTTGTGAATTTTTGCTAGCTTTAATGTATGCCCTCTAGTTGAAGGATTGATCGCTCGAGAGAACAGGTGTTGACAAACCCCGTCGCCAAAGGCTTTTTGGATTTTGAAGGTTACTCTACGTTCACCCCGTTCAACCCGGCGAAGTGAGAAGAGACTTAATAAAATTAGACGTTCCTCGTAGGGTTTTCCAGATATGCCTTCAATCATTTTGGTAGCCAGACGTTGGACTCCCTCCAGTATTAATTTGTCTTTTTGGAAGAACATGCTCCAGGCTCGAAGGCACTATTCTTAGTGCGGACTGAAAATCGCCTTCTACATGTCAGAACGCATTTAAGCATAAAGAGTTCTAATCTAGCTCGTTGTGCAGCTGAGGCACATTGCGCAGCCCAATTGAAGTCCGCTGTTGCGACTATACCTAAATCATTCTTAGCATGCCTTGGAAATCCAAGAATAAAGCATTTATTTATTTATTTATTTATCCTTAACCCTCTGAATAGATTTGATGTAGATCCAACAGCTATTTGCAGTTACTGTAATTTTGTCGACTGCTGCAGATAACAAATGACATTTACTATTGTCCAGAGAAAGATCCCAATCCTGTGACAATTTAATAACCTTTTAATATCTCTCAACAAATCACAGTGATCACTGGATTCGGTGAATTTGACATCATCAACAATCATGTAGCGAGTGCATGACAACCGCAATGCCAGATCATCGATGAAGATCAGGAAGAGTATTGGGCCTAGTAGTGAACCTTGTGGGACCCCACTGGTAGCTAGTTGAAGAAGTTATTTTGATATAGGAGATTCTGAACGCTTAGATAGTTTATCAGTCATTCCAAATCAGTGCTAATTGAATAGATATAACAGATCGTGCTAGTACAAAGAAACCGTTTTTTTCTTTTTTCCAGCTTCCTTTATAATGAGTTGCTCCATACACTACGGATAAAATATAGGCGTCCTGATCATCAAGCATTTCGAACGGATAAATAGAAAAAGGTTTTGGGAAGGGTGGGTGCTTCTCTGCAGTTTATGGCCACAATAAATCTCAGGCACCTGGTGGTCTCTTCAGCCACTTGCAGTCATGTGCAATCTGGATTGAACTTAACTAATTTGTAGGTCAAATGTGACACCCGCCGTTTTCCGTTTCCAGGTCGTGCTACTAGATGTGTGCTGTTGGCGTTTCCGATTTTGATGTTCGCCGGTTCATCGGACGAGGATGTTACTCTATTGTTTATGAGGTTCGAAAAACGACGGGTGTTGACTGTGGGTCCTCTTATGCACTCAAGCGGTTTTTTCTTGAGAATGAATCGTCGGTGAAATGTGTTCTCCGCGAGCGTCATGTATTAGAACGCTTAGCTATGGCTGAGCATCAAAGTCCATTTCTCCCGATGTTATTCTATGCGCTCTGGCATAATTACACTTCTTCTTTCATTCTTCGGGAAGGAGCGGGTTGTGATCTTTACGATTTGTTGTATCACGTCGGTTACTTATCTGAATCCAGTGCGCGATTTTACCTCGTTGAAGTCATGTGTGGCTTGGAACACCTTCATTCATTGAATATTGTGCATTTGGATATAAAACCAGAAAATGTACTTTTTTATTCTGATGGCCATATCTTTGTTTCTGATTTGGACCGGTCTTTCGATCTCACGCTTGGAAAGAAGCCGACTTTGGATGATTTTACCGGAACGCCGATGTTCATGGCACCTGAGGTTGCTAAAGGTGAATTAATTGATGCTCGGTCCGATGTTTGGAGTCTTGGAGCTCTCGTTGCTGAAATGGTAGCAGGACCTATTCGTTCAGAAGCTCAGCGTACTTCACAAGATTTCCAACGTGCTAGAAGTGGCTCCTATACTATTCGAGGTATGAAAAAGTTTTCTAAATCACTTCAATCATTTTTTGCCGCTTGTCTTCAAAAGGACTATAAACAACGACCTTACTTAAAGGATATTAAAAAATTACGCTTTGTCAAATTCGTTGATTGGAGCAAGGCTCATGAGCGTTCACTTTCTCCACCCTACAACATATCTGATATTCACCACAGACCAGCGAAAGAAGATGCTGGCCTCATAAAGTCAACAGATGTGCGACTCCTGCAAGGCGCTTTTAGTCCCTCTAAACCGGTTAATTTTTCTTCAAGTAAACCGAGAAAAAAATGTGATATCATGGAGAGTACTGGAACTGGTATTAATGAAAATCAACCACTTTCAAAAAATCTGCAAAAGAAAGGATACACCCTGGATATATTAAATGAACAATTTGCCTCATTTAATTTCGTTCACCCGAAGATCTCCGAGTTGTATGAGCGTACTAACAGAATCAGTAACCCTACCAATACTGAAGACTTGTCGAGTGATGTAGACGCAATTTTTTCTGAAATAAAACTACGTGATTCGGAAAGCACTAACCACACCATCCTTGTTCCGAAGAACCCGGAGCCGAGGTATTTCGATTTGCGATTGACTATCTACCGAATTCGTGAACATGACTAGAAGGAACCGACATCTTTTTTTCTTCTGTCACTCTTTGTGGCTTCTCTTTTCGATGTGGAACTTTTTGTTTTGTGATAAACTCCAGAAGTTAAATGTCTCGAGAGATCATGTTTTTCATATTTTCAATAGCAAATTCGCTTTGATATGGATGATAAAACTTATCGTTGTTTTTAATTTTATTTCTGCACTAGCGTTTTGCTTGATATCAATGCTTATTTACTATATCTCGACAGGTAATATTTTAAGAAGTTGCCAACTTCAACGAGTTCTACTTCCGCTTATAATAGCTGATCTCCATGCACCAAAGTAAGCTTCGACTTTAAGGTGGTCGATGTATTATTGTTTATGAAATCACAAGCCCGCGTACGGGCGAAATGCCCACACTGGCGTAGACTACGCCCGGAGACTACGAGATAATGTCAGGTTGCTCAGGCTTGTCAAATAAAGGAAGGAGATTAACAGTAAGCCTTCAAAGCGTTTCCTCACGCAGTTCATTTTAGGTAGCAAATCGTTTTAGCACGGTGTTACATGTGCTGCAGCACAGAAGTACTACATGATTACACATCCGTTCTTTCTAATAATGTTGGAAACCCCAAATCTCTAAACAAACGATTTTCGTACTCACAGACTACGTGTGGGCTGAGATAGTGTCATTGCCATGATCTAAATAATGGCTGTGAAATAGTCCCGTGTTTTCGTGTGGATCATGAGTTGTATCTAAATGCGCGTTAAGGTCTCTCTTCTATCAATCCTGGTTTTTGTCAAGACTTGGTAAACATGACACTATTTCAGCCTAACTGTAGTATTCGAATGTATAGCACTTCGATAACTTCATGCTTGTGATTTCATTCACCTACATAAACTTAACTGTAATCATGTAGAGCGCTTTATCTGCTATTGACCACAATCTTAATCGAATACAATCTCATTTTGGCAATTGCATTATGATATCCTATGTGTCGTGTCATTCTTTTTTATGACGCCCACTTACTGTTAGTTTGTAAACCGGAACGTTTGTGATTGAATCACATAAGTTTTATCATTATTTTTACCTCATAGTCGCGTCTAATTTCGTGCGGTGTTTTTATCCCCCAATGGCGCTTCTTTGTGGCCATCATCATCATCATGAAGCACAAGTCGAGCCAAACAAAGTGCCAAGCAATATGAAGCAGGAAAAGCAGATAAGCAAGCGCGTAGAAGAGGGAAAGCAGGCAAGCGGAATACGCAAAAGCAAATGCACAAAAAAGCAGCTTGTTTTTGTAGTTTCACTGCATGCGATTTTTTGGGTTTTTTGTTTTGTTTTTGTTTTTTTATGTAAAATAATACCGAATAAAAAAATTATGACACACATAATAAAATACACTGGCGCCACTGACTTCGGTTTGTAGCCATATCGCGTAAGGTTTCCAGCCAACTATTAGGTGGAGCTTTTGGACCCCACCCAGGCAAACGAATACGCCCAACTGAGCCTAGCGCTACGGTGAGTTTCTTCATCCCAACGCGCCACGTCATGGACTGGCCACCCGATCTTTTCTCCCAGCTTCTGTCAGGCTCTGCGAATAAGGCGCGGTACGGTAAACGGTGAGTAGGCATTCTTAATACATGTCCCAACCATCGCAAGCGAGCAAGCATCAGCATTTCTCTCAGTCCGTGGCCACCTGGTCCTAACACCCGCTTGCAGACATCTATATTTGTAACACGATGCTGCCACCGAATGCGAGCAATTCTACGCAGGCAACGGGTATCAAAAACAGAAAGCCGACGGACATCTTCCGCTCGGATAGACCAGGTTTCGCAGCCATAAAGGAGTGTAGCACGCACCACTGCGTTGTACACTCGGCCTTTAGTATGGAGTGAAACATCGCGTCGACGCCACAGGTGGCGAAGGTTAGCAAACGCTGCACCCGCTTTGCGAACACGATGTGAGATCTCGTCCTCGACACAACCGCCAGCGGAGATACAACTGCCAAGGTAAACAAAGCTGTCGACCAATTCAAGATTGACATCGCACATAGTTAGGTTTGGAAGAGAGCCGCTCCAATCCTGGGTAAGTGTTTTACACTTGTTAGGCGCAAAGCACATGCCATACCTTGAAGCTTCAAGTGCCAGGCGGTCCAGGGCTTGTTGCATTATATGAGGGTCATCTCTCAGAAGTGCGATGTCATCGGCATACTCTAGATCGGTCGCTCGCTCACCCGGCAGAAGTTCAACACCTGTGCCCACCAGGCCAGCTAAAGCTTTTCTCAGGACATCGTCGATCGCGAAGTTAAAAAGGAACGGCGAGATAGGGCAGCCCTGCCGCACCCCGCTGGAGATATTGAACGAGGACGACAATTGTCCGTACGCTCGAACCCTGCCCGAAGTTTGGCAATATAATGCTTTCAAGATCCAAACATACTTCTCGGGCACTCCATGTCTCAGTAGACAGTTCCAAAGACTTTCACGATCGATTGAATCGAATGCCGCTCGGATGTCAAGGAATACCACGATAGTTGGTTTACGAAAAGTGTGGCGTTGCTCCAGTAACTGACGGAGTGTGAAAATTTGATCTATGCACCCTCGGCCGGCACGAAACCCAGTTTGCTCCTCACGGATTTGCTCTTCCCGTTTGGTACTCAATCGGTGAAGCAGAATGGACGCCAGTATTTTAGGAGCTACTGAAATGAGACTGATACCCCGATGATTTTCACAGGAATCGCGCCGTCCCTTTTTGAAAATAGGAGCAATTATTGATTCTCTCCAAGGGATCGGAACGCGTTCCTCAGCCCATATGTTGGCGAACAGCGCTTGAAGTTCGCGAACTAAAGCGAAACCGCCATCTTTGAACAATGACGGAAGCAAAGCATCAGCACCTGATGCCCGATGGCGCTTAAGGCTCCGGACTACACTGTAAATCTCTGATTGAGTCGGAGCCTCAAGAGAAATCGACCATGGGGTACAGTGTTCCGTATTCTCGAAATCAGTGGGTGCAGAAGGCCAGTTAAACTGTGCTTCAAAATGTTCTGCCTATCGCTCCATGCGTCTGTGCATGTTAAAAACTGGCAAACCATCTGCTTCATGTATCAACTCACTGATGCCTGGTCGCCCGCTGCCAGTTGTTCTGATGAGTTGGAACAATTTTCTGAAATTGCCTACACCTGCCGCAGATTCCGTTTCCGTGGTCATACCAAGCGTAGTCAGTAAACCGCTCATAACCCACTGCGATTTGGGTCAGCTTTTTTCTGAATATTCAGCTAAAGACTGTGATACTTTTTTTGAGTAAGAATCGTTAAAATTATGTGTTATCACAAAAACTTTTATTCGGTTTTTTCGGGATCTTATATTCTGTGAAATAAATTGGCGAGTGTAGCTTATTATGATGCGCTGTAGTAAAAGCCGTAAAGAGGCTGTTCTACTTTTTGACAAAAGTTGATCTAAAACATATTTGATTAGGGTCTGGGCATCTCATCCAAATCTATGTATTGTATCGTGTTTCTATGGCAGTTATTCTTTCGGTATTTGCTACTGGTCTGCACGGATATGAAATCGTGTACTAATCCCGTAAAGCGCCTATAACCCTCAGAACTCGGAAAGTTTTATGATAGAAAAAACAGTAAGCGAAACAATAACCGTAGAATGACAATGCATGTCAAGTAAAAATACAAAATCTTCCAAAAATCAATGGGGACAGTCATACCGCATGGTTCGTCATATACTCATCGAGTTTAGAAGCGAAAACCTCAACAGATTCCGAGCGTATGATTTCTTCAGGTAAGATGTTCCAAGTGAAACAAATTCTGACCGCGAAAAAATTACGACGAATATCCAATTGAGAATGCGGAATGCTTAAAGTCTTTGAATGTGTTCGAGTAAGGCCATTGGGCTTCAGCGTATTTTAGGCGATGATTTTCTGTATGCAATATTTTAAATGTCAACAGGAGGTCACTCCGTATCCATCGTTGGGTAGATTTAGCTTTAACAATCGCTCTTTGAAAGGCAAATTTTTGTAACGGGAGACCAACTTTGTCGCAAGATGGTAAATCCTATCAAGTAGTTCGATATCCTCCTCAGCCATGATGCCCGGGCTTGAATGGAATATTCCATAACTGGACTTACGTATTAATTAACCCATGGTGTATGTGATCTACTGCGGTTGCTTCGGGCGTTAAGACAAGATCAAGTGTTGAACGTTGGTCAACACCTCATCTGCGAGTTGGCTGGTCAACATGGTTGTGCAGTCAAGCGATTTCGATAAGCTCCTTCAATTTATGTTCAAACGAATGCAGGGAGTGTTCAGTTCTTGAAATCATGCGGGAGATTTTTATCGCACAAGATCAGCAATCGAGTAGTCTGGTAGCTTGAGATGTATTGCAAGGATTCGATTAGTTTATCATTGAATGAGCTTTCTGAGGATGGCGAGCGGTAAATGATGCCGATTGTACATTCATCTCCATTGACTAGGCTTACTGAATACCACATCATATCAAGAAGGCTGAGGTCAGGGTCGATTTCGTTACACTGCGTTCAACCTTCATGAAAATAGACTGCTAAATCGGTCGCCGGCACTAAGCTACATGCGGAAACACGCTAGAGTCTCACTACTATTTTTAGTTTAATTTCTTATATCTGTATAGGCCTGTTCAACCTGACAGTATCTTAGCCAACGTTCAGTCTATGTCTGTGCGGCATTTGACTGGATCAGGCGTGCGGTTTCATCATCATCCTTTATTGCTACTCGTGTAATAATGTCTAGAATGATGATTATCCCTAGTATATGGTTGAACTACCAGAGCAAAGTCGAAGAATGGCTTTTGGTTACAAAAATCAGTTTTAAATTGTTTTCTGCGATTAGTGCTGTTTGTATACATATTTCAGAATAAACACCATCATTTTTATACGTTTTCTTTTGTCGAGCTGATGCATCCAACACAGTGTGAAATCAGTTTGATCTAAAATGTGAATTGTCTTGTTCCATTACTCCGGCTTAAACAAATATAAGAAAAGTAAAATTGCAGTATTCTCGCATTTCCGATTTCAATCAATTCAGCACGGCGTTACCTCCATAGTACAGAAATACTGCGTAATTGCACATGCGTGTGATAATACGGAAAGCTTCTTTCACCATTAATTTGCTTTATGTGTATATTTTCCTTTTCAAAATTACAGTGCAATCGCACTGGTAACACGTTGCTAAATTGATTTGCCGCTGATAATGTGCTACGTACGGAAACATGCTGGAATCTCATTGCCTATGCCTAAGTACGCATAGGCAACCTGGTGTTTCAGCCAGTGTAATTTGTCACTGTTTATTTTATGGCTGTGTGATTATGCTTTAATAAGGGGATTCAAATGCTCAACCTGTTTGGATGGATCAGGAGCACAGCTGTGTTAGCATATGGCCAATATTCAATCTTGATTAAGTGACTGTGTTTCAACTGATTTCACCGAGGTTGAACTGCGGTATATTCTGTCCGATTGTATGGCACCGCTTGACTCGGTAACTGCGATCATGACTTTTACGTGACAGGTTTCACGAATGGATTAGTTGGCTGCATTTCTCTTATATTAGGATAAGCTCCGTGTCGATATGCATCGCTCAGCAACAACACTATAGGGTACTGTCACGAGTCCGTTTGTCACGACTTCGTAGTAAAGCACACCAACTCCTTTCCCACCTTCGAACACTTTTAAAGAGATAACCTCTATGCTCCTGAATCTTCTTTTTTTGTTTCTAATCAAATAAAATGAGGTGTGGGACTTCTGTACTGTGTCGTACTGATTTGCCACGGATACTGAGTTGCTTGAGGAAACACGCTAGAGTTTCATTACCATTTTTTTTGTTTCGTATATCTGTGTAAGCTTGGGCAACTTGACAACGGCTTAGCCCACGTGTGGTCTATGACTGTGCGGCACTTTACCTGGATTCGACTCGTGATTTCATACATGCGTGCATACAAATAAAATGATTTTGTTTGAATTTTCGCTACCCTTCCAACAGGTATACGTCCTTAGTTCTGTGAGTGACTGCTCTACTGTTCATGTGCTTTGTTTCAATTTGTTATCGTTTGTTTAATAAAAGAACCAAATTAATGCAACTGCTGATCGCGTTCATAATGCGTTTTACTGTTTAAATACTGTTGCAATCCAGACAATAACAGTATACGGAAAATGTTCAACACGGGCTACACAATCAATGCAAGCCCTTATTCCATCGGCTGTGTAATGTGCAGATTATGACTCGCCGGCAATTTGCCTTGACTATTGACGCATTAGCATCATCTCGAGCGAACGAGATGCTCCATGCAGTGATGATACAGTGAATTCCTTATTGCATCTGGTGTGAGAAACTACGATAGACTAAACATGTACTTCGTTGACTGGAATCAGTGCGAAGGCGAAATCGGGGCTTGACTATTATCAGCAAAGGAAGATGTAGTGCCTGTCAAAATGCTTCCCGTAACTTGTGTTCGATTTCGGGGCAGGGACAGTCAACTATTTGGTATCTGTGTGGCAGTACCAGGCTGTGTACTACAGCATGGAAAAGCTTAGCTTATCCATCGGACTCTGCCGCAACGAATTGCATTTTTAAAAACGAGCTACGTAGATCTTTAAACGCATTCGATTTCCCGGATATGAATCTGTTATTCTGTACATAATTGTAGAAGATATTCCTATAGAAGTATTTAGAATTCCCCAGTATGTCTCTGCTCATTGGAGTGTTAAGTTTATCGCTTCCAAATATTTCCAGATATTAATGGCGTTCAATTTTTGTTTACTTAGTTTAATTTAGATGGGTGCCGTTGGCACAGTGGGTAAGGCCTTCGACCTGCAACCGCACGATTCAGGTTCGAATTTTGACGTGGTTGCGGATTTAAGAAAATGTGCCCATCCCAGACCCCCCGCCGTACACCTGTGTAAAATAAGTATCAACAATAGTGCACAAAATCAAATCATGTTAGAGGAACCGTAGATGGGCGCTGGCCCTATTGGACCAGCTTGTCCAATACGTAAGTAAAACGTTTAATTCGATCTCACGAATTTTGTGATACGCAGTACTAAACTACACACACAAACAAACCATTCTTGTATTGTTCTTTAGGATAGTAATCGATAAGGTGTAGGCAAGGGATCTAGGAAATCGTGCATATGAACAATTAATCACAGTTTCCTAGATCTCTCAAAAGACTTATTGGATGGTACAGTCCCAACAGCGAGGTAACTGTCGATAGAGAGACGTTCTGGGAGCCAATATAATGTTCTCTTTTAGTATTCGATAAAGATTCATCACTATCAGGGATAGCATTACATCGGTATCAACTACCGAAAGTTCAACTACCATATAAACTTAACACAATGAAATCCTAAGTGGACGAGGTTGCTTGGGAATTCGTCAGCCACTGTAGATCCAATGGCTTATCAGCGTATTTCAGATCAAAAGTAGAGTGACTAAAAGGAGTAGATCATCATGTTGATGGAATCAGGCTTGTGCTTTCATATATACATACATACATATTGATGGAAAATCGGGCTTGCTGGTGTTCGTTAATTCTCCACTCAATACTTTGTTGCTGCTATAGCAAGCATTACTTTCTGCCTACTCTTAATTTTAACTGGATTCCCAAACAGCGACAAATGTCTGCTCATAGGCTCTTCTGTGTTACGAAACAGTTCGCCTAAAAATAATGGTGAAATCTATCATATTAAAATTCGTCGCGTATTCAGGCGTTTGCTCATTCTCAGAGGTTTGACACCAGCGGATATATACAGAGTACTCACAGTATTTTTGTTAACCTGTTAAATTTTTCTCGAGATCGGGCTGTTCATGGGATTTAAGATGCAGTTTTCCTTTAGAAATAACGGAGGCCTTGACTACTCTGTGTATACAATGATCTCAAGTGGCGCTGGTGTCAAGTACAATGTCGTTTCAGGGGAGATTACAAGACTTGCAATTGCATGTTCTGCATGTGTTACGAGACATCCGTGGTGCAATACCCGTCGTGATTGCATGTGCTCATATTCAGGTATGAAATTGATATCAACAATAGCTAAAATATAATTACCAAAGCGGATCACCCCATCCAGTGATTGAATTCATATCACACTGATTTGAAGTTTTCAAGCAAACGAGGATTACGAACAGAAGTGATCAAGATCCGGGATTCAGGCTTTATTCGATTCAAAATGATCGTATAGTAGCTGCAATGGGAAAGAGATATGATGAGAATATGAAAAGGTTTACTGTGATTCTGACAGGCAACATCACACACGTACCGTCGCGTGACAATATATAAGCTTTGGGTTTGATTATTCATTTCGAATTGGGAAACTCAATGCAATGTCCATTTGCTGCCAGCAAAGCTGAAAGCCAATATAATCTGTTAATTGACTTCAAGCTACTTCCGTTCCCATATCGAATATGCCATACCAGCAGGGTATCCTTTGTTTTAACAATATATTCAGCTATAGGAAACTCTACAGCGCAGAGCGACGATGATCGTCCTTAGACTTTCTAATTATCCATGCGAAACGAGAATCAGACTACTGAAACTGCATTCAGTCCAATATATACGAGGCGCACTAATCCTTATTTGGACAGTGCTTCGTCAAACAAACCATCCTTCCAGAAATTTGTTACATCTCTCTTAGCACACACAGGTGTGACCCTGTTTAAACTTTATGAACAGCATAGCAGGTCGAACTGCCGCAAATACGCATTTTCTGTCCGCACTATTCCATTGTTGAACAGTTTACCTACTCGTGTAGTACAATCGGATACCATTAACGCTTTTAAAAATCACTAGATCCTCATATGAACATGTATGTTTTGCGTTTGATAATAATCTCGAATGTCCACGCAAATAAGTACGATAGGATATATTGATGATATAATGGCAAGTTGTTTATGTGCATAAAGTCTGGTGAGGAAATCACAAAATTAAATCGGTGGCACTAATTCTGGGAAAGCCGCTCTGTTGTTCGGGTCAATCCGGTCACCCAGCTCCCAAACTTCTTCAATTTACGTTTCCTAGTTTGGAAGATGATTTCACTTTTGCTCTCAAGTATGCTTCAAAACGACAAGCCATTTTCATTTGTTATGGTTGAGAGAACCTAATTCAAGAGCCGTCCATAGGTGAAATCGGTGTGGTTTCAGTGAGCCTTTGGTGAGTAGTAAAATGGTAAACGCCGTTAAACTTTTACGCTTATGTATCTAGGCCCTCATAGGCTGTCTAGGTCAAGCAATGAATCACTTCAAATGGAGTAATTTCATTTTGACCGCTTCAAGCTTAGTTAGCGATCGACACTTTAATCCTCCAATTAGATTCATGATCCAAGTACACATGTTCAGTGGTTTAGAAGATATAGACTGTATAAAGTGCATTGAGCGTCCTAACCATATGTACCAACCATTACAGGCGGGTATCATTTTAGGTCAGACTGTCATGCTAGAGAGCAAAGCATGTAGATGAAACGCTTGGGGTAATTTAGAGTTTCCGCCTGAATAAAACGGTTTGATTTTTTCTTACACTGCCGATGGGTTTCATAGGGTATGATCGAAAACAAGAGCTAGGTAAATTTTTCCAATTAAAAAGCCTCATTTATTGGCCTTTCCATTACACACACAACGATCGTTTTCGTCAGTTTGCACTCATCAGGTTGGGACAGCATGATGAAGTTTCTCATCGTAGAATGATATTTTATAGAACTAGGATTGAAGTTTTATTATACAAGGTATTATATAGTCAATATTGTTCGATTGAACTGTGATTAATGTATGGATATAAAAATATGTGAGCTTAGAGCAACATCCTTCCTGCTATACCGTTGGTATTTCAGCGTCCATCCAAGAAGCAAAATCATTATACGTTAGATGGTGTACAAAAGTTATTACTACTTTGGAGGATTGGACCAAAGCGGAGGTGATGCGGTGCATGTTTGTTACATCGATATTTCCAAAGATTTCGAGTATGTCAGTCATGACCTTTTAATCACAAGGCTGGAAGCTGATGGAATAATTGGAATGTTACTGAATTGCATAAGGGCTAATAGTCTCGTCCATGTTCGCATGGACAGCCCTCTTTATAGAAAAATAGTCGTCACGAGTGGAGTTCCGCAAGGTTCTGTTCTTCGACTTCTTCTCTTTTCGGTGTATAGGAATGATGCAGTTTAGGATTTATGGTATAATTTGATACTGTTTACCGATTATGTTAAACTATAAAGCGTGTCATTTAACGACTGTGTGGCATTACAGCGAGATAGGTGCACCTCATACCGTTGGTCTTGGACAAATGAGTTGCCATTTAATTCTGCAACATATAACATGATACAGCTTGGTAACACCCTGCACCAGACTTATTAGCCTGGCATGTAAGATCTCGTGTGGCACTAATAAGATGAAAAAAATCTCGGTGTCGTGTCACCTCAAGCCGGGTCACTCATTGCCACACTGTGTTAATAAAGACATAATGTATATTGGGTCGCTGAAAAAGGACATCCGGGAGTTCTCCACATCGCAAACCTATCCCGGATACTAAATACCTATTGTATTGTTATGGAATATTAAAACCGTCCGCTTAAACACTTGCTAACTGCGAGGATCTTATTCAGCGATTCAAAGGCATTGAGCATCCCACATTCTCGATTGGATATCCGTCGTAATTTTTTGTCAGTTAGAATTTGTTTCACTTAAAACACCTTGCCAAAAGAAATCATACGCTCAGCATAGGTTACCTTTTTTTACTTCGAAAAACATGAAAAACCATGCACTATGTTACAGTCTGTATGAGCAACCGGAATATTATGTTTCAAATCCATATACTTCGTTATCTTGTGGTTTGTGTTAAGTTGATTGTTTTTTCTACCGTACAAAATTCTGAGATCTCATCTTAAAGTTTAACAATAAAATGAGTGGTTTATAGACTAATTCTCGACACCAAGCATTGATTACAGCGTTAATTTGAAGCAAATTCAATCGTTCTACAATAATGTTTTTCTCGGGTGTCCCAAACGATCTCTTTGAAGCTGCAGTAACAATGGTGTCCTTAAATCCGTAAGGTCACAACGCTGGTTTTGTGTGTGTGTGTGTGAGCAACATGACAGACAAAGGATTGCACAAAAACGTGACATTTGATACCGTACGCGACAGCTTGCTTTTTGTGATCGTGTGCGGCGTGGAATGTTACAGATAAGGATTAACACGGTTGAGAGTGTGTGATCTAATTTCAGCGGACGTTTTAGTCACCCGTTCGTCAGGCCAAGGTCAACCAAACAAAGCTCTCGATTATTAGGAGAATGAAATCTTCGAAAGAAGTTTTGCTGATGATGTAATCTAGCTTGAGGAGTTCAACAACAAATAAGCAAGCTCGGCGAACATCATTCGAAAAACAGAATGAATGACGGAAAAGCATGCAAATGAATATTTTGTTAGAATGAAGTCTTATTTGAGATTATCGAATTATCATTTTCGGAATGTTATGTACTTACCTGGTACGGAATCGCACACATGGAAAATAATGTTATCCGTATTTGTTCAATAACAGCCCAGTTTCGACAAACATAGCTGAAAGTCAACGGAAAGAATGAGTTTGATAAAGAAACGTCCTTCAAGGCATTAGCGTCTATTTCGATCCAGTGCATGATATTGATTTGCATTTGATCAATATTTTGTGTAGCGTTTGGCTGATTTCCGTAAGAGTACTATTGATCCGTTGATCACATACGACAGCATTTTGCTTTAGAAGCATTTCTAGGTGCGACTCGAAATTATCCTGCAGTCTTTTGACGGAAAGATGAGAATGATTTCAGCTATCAAATGTTAACTATGCTTTAAGATTTACCTTTAAAATCGACCGAATATACAAACACTTTGAAAGGTCTAGATGCGTGTAGACTAGAACAAATACCGCCGCTCGACCGGTGACGTAAAAGAGTGGCTTGAATCAATTTATCTAAACTTACACTGGGATGCAATGGAGAGGAGATTGTTGTCGTTGTTCACCTTCGCAAATAAACGGTACCTATGGATATATCGCAAGTGCATGCTAGTCTCGTGCTCCACCGCGTTTTACATGGCTAGGTGGTTCGAATCAAGAGTATCAATCTTTCGTGGAACGTTCACGTCCATAAGCTCGAGTAATTTATTTGGATTAACTTTCTCAACAACTGAGTTGTCGAGTGTGAAGTTAAAGCCGGCGTATAAGAGCGTGGAGTGTAATTACACCAAGGAACGAGCACAAGTTTTAAGTGACGTTCATTCAAAGATAACAAACAGTTTCATCCATAATCAGATCGACGTCTTTAAGTGGACTGAGCTGGCGCAAACAGCACTGAACTACTCAGCAATAGAAGAGACTATGTGTAGCTCAGGACGAGGATGTTGTGAACTACACACAAAAATTATCGTTCCAGATTTTCCGGTATTCAAAGATTTGGATGCGTACTGAGCTAACACATTGGGATAAGTGTGCATTTCGGGGTATTTTTCAATCGATGAATAGCCTTTATCGAATTTAAGAATAAATAAGAAAGTTAAAAAGATATGAGCGACGAGTGCGCTCATTGCAGAACATTCGTAACTTTATGTTTGTGACAACTCATCTATATCAAACCCATCGAAATATTCACAATATTGATCACGACGGTCCATAATGGAAGCACTGGACTCGAGTTTCACTCTTATTTGAGCTCATCAGCAGTGCATATCCTCCTTCCACCCTAGAAATACGATATTTCTCGGATTATTTTCTTCTCGAGATTTCTTCGACGACTTTCGCTCCCACCATGGCAGATCTGCATGGATACGACATGTAGACTCTGGAACACCTCTGAGAAGGTGAGCATTTAATAGTACGTTTTTCACGTCCTCCACAGATGCAGCGTTATTCGTAAGAGGCGAGGATCATCTCTGCGAGGACAATTCAGGTGGCGGTTCAGCCGAACTATTGATGAGCGAGTAACTGCGGCCAGTCTCATCTGACTACAGAGTTTATACCATTCAACTAAGTCATGTTTTCGCTTAGCTTCGAACAGCGTATCCTTTGACTCAGTCTTTTTAGAACTGGTTTTGCTGAGTCCCTTCTCGTTTCCGTTAAGTTGAGGAGTCACTTATCAGTTTTAGTCACCATCTACGCGGTTATCTCGGCAAATGTTGGCCTGTTCGAGTACGATGGATTTTCTATCGGCTCTTTGACAGTAACCTCTCAGTCGGGTAACGATGGTGCCCTTATGACGTTTTATAACAGTTCATTCAGTTTTTGAAGACTGTATTCCGGTCCAGTTAGATGCGTCTCAATTTCATACTCAGGGGTTTTCGCCTCTGAGGATGTCACTGTTAGTTTGGCTTTACAAACCTGGCAAACGTAACAAACACTAAGCCAGTTACCTCCATTAATAATCGATACCAAATTCGAGGTCAGCGATTTGTCGCATTTTGCATGCACATTCAACAAACAAGCGTAACACGTGACAGACATCGCCTTAGGACTTACGGACTTTTGGCAAACCGTACACATGCAGTCCGGTGCGCTTTGATTTAAATTCGGGGTCATCCGGTCAGGGTTGTGTGCAGCACTATTCAGTGGTATGTGCACAAACAATGGTTCTGTCGAGCGATCGATTATGAATATCGTTACTTATTAATATTTATCGCTACATAAATTTATTCCGTGTTTAATAATTGTTACAAATATATGTTTTTTTATGTATTTAGCTGTTTTAAATCAACAGCCGGTTTGTTATATACGTTGTGATACAGAGGTAATACACCTGTTTGAGCGTGACCGAGATTGCCTATATGAAGCAGTTTTTTGGTGTGGGCAGAATATCTGGTAAAGACTAGTGCTTTGTAGTCTAATCCGTTGCTCACAATCAATATTTTATAGTATAAAAGGACATGAGTTTTACTAAAGCAAGTGTTATATAGCTTCAGGAGCAGTGTGTAGTGACATCTGGAGACTTGTTGCGAGCACAAATGCAGTCACGCGAACGTACGAATGAAACCAACCAACACAAGCTTAATATATCGATTGGGATTCGCAAAACGTATGGGCTGAGGTACGCGTTGGATGAAAACATGTTAATACGTGGTGTCGATTCGTCTGCTGATTGAAGAGGCGAAATGTCTTATTCACGTGTACTCACGTTGTTTGCGATCTAATATACTAACATCCAACGACTTTTCATCTATTCAGCGCTACTTCTCGCCTTTCTGAAAGGTATGGTACTTGAAGGATCACATCCGCGTACCGAGGACAATCACAAGAAAATGTATTGAAACAGTGGATAACTGTAGTAAGTAGTAGAAGCATGTAGTATGTAATCGAAAGATGTATACAAGCGTGTACTGTATACATAATCTGTATGAACGAAGACACAGCGTAATCCAGGCACAGTCGGTGAAAGATAATGCAAGAACCATGGGCCACTCAAAGAACTATAATTCTTAAGTAGTGCAATGACTTATCCGGTATTCCAAATCCCGCCATTGAATGCACCGAACTACCTTCTGGCACACTTGTTTTCCCGAACTCGTACGTATCACAAGATTCCTTTCCAGAAAACGGGTAGGTATTCATGTATAGCAGTTACGAAAGCACAATCTCTGGCAATGGTTACCACCATTACTCACACCATCTAATGTTGTGTTCAAGGGCTATGAACTGTATTATTGTATGGGGTAATTATTTCAGGTCAATCAAGGTCAAATCACGACTCTGTCCCTGGCATTACCAACTCCGGTTCTCACAAAATAAGAGTACGCCAATTTATTTAGCATTTATTACGCATAAGACAAAGAACAAAACACAGCCCCATATTTTAAAGGCGAAGCTTGTAAGTACATAATGAGTCCTCGGAATGTCTGTCCCGGTTTTCACTTCAACATGATATCGCGGGCGGTTTTGTGCCGTGTGGTTCCCTTCGAGCTCACTTCAGCTTCGGCTGCTTCGACCAACATCATGATATCCATTGTGAATAATCTTCTTCATCTGTTTTTGTTTTCTTAATGGTTGTCCTTGTTATCGTGTGATTTTTCTGAAACCAGAAATATTACAGGCTCGCGATTCCTGTAGTTGATAGGTTTGGTGCTTCATGGCTTCGCGTTGTGGCTGCGTATCATCCGATAGCGCTTAGTTGGAATTCTATGATCGTACACTTCATGCCTTCAACAGTATTACAAATTATACGAAATTTTCCAAAGTAATTTTTGACTGGAATAAGCGATACATGAGCATCCATGAGCAGATACAAAGAGGATACAAGATAAATTTTTGAGTCGGTTTTACTTAGCGGGTTAGCAAAGGATGAATCTGAATTGACCAATATGGCTGTTTCCAATATGTCGTGTTTCGTACAAACACACGAAACACAACTTTCTCAAACTTCTTGTATCATTAGATACCCCACACAGACAAGGCATAAATTCGAAAATGAAAACACGTTGATCACTGGAAGATAAGTGTTGTGTCTGTCAATAAACCGAGGTCATCATCCGCCAATACTGATTTTTCCCACCTAAGTTTATACGACATTTGTGACTTAGCATTACATAGCATAACTTGTGATTGCTTGAATAATATAAACGGTTGTCTGGCAGGTGACTCCACAGCTGTAGTTTTGATATGATACTGTTCTTTAGTCGTTGAGCATTATATGAACTCATGAGTGGCACTCAAAATAAGAAACAAAATAAATAGCTTACACCCACTGCATAGCATTTTGTCCAACCAATACACCTGGTAATTAATTTTGTGCCATAAAAGCGCGAACCTCGTCACTTCAGAACACAGTGGTGACTTAAAAAAATGTTCTACAAAAAAACAAAGTTTTCTCAATCACATTTCATAGCACATTGTGGAGCGTTGCTAGCTGGTTTTCTCACAATAAAATTTATTGCCAACGTTGAATTTTGCATTAATTAGAGTTTCAAATCACAACCGAGTACTTTTTAAAATAAACAAAATTATACATGCGTGTTATATCGATTTAAAGGTTTTCGATAGCGAATTTTTATAAAGATTATTGCTTTTGGTCCGATTAACAATCTCTCTTAGGGTGTTTACAGTTAGTCTTTTTTAACAGCCTCCGCAAATATGGTCACGTGGTGAACGCAAAACTGCGCCACCGAAGACGCATACCGACTACCGTTGTTTACGTCGTTCAGACGTCACGTGTGGCATGCAGCGATAGGATCGATAATTGTTAACGAATACTTATTATAAATTAGCCTACTTACATGTTGTAAGTAGAACGATCAAACGATTTAGTGTAAAACAGGGTTGATTGTGCCCACTCGAATCATCAATGATTTCAAAGCTCAAGCTTTATCGTTTCTACATAGTTTCAAGAAATCTGAATCATGATTTTAATCTACATTCTAGATGAATGAGGAAAAATAAGATAAAGAATATATTATGAAAAGTGTTTTTACTGTCACGTATCGTATTTTGTGGGTAGTGTATTTTTGTTAAATTCCAATTGGATCAGACAATGCGAAGAATAGATTATTGTTCACATTATTTAGTATGGTAAAAACACTACTGCTGTATTTTCCTTTTGCATGAATACCAATATAACTAGTCTCACTTATGCAGTTTACAGATATGTTTGAAATGTAGCAGACGAATCGGTAACTCTAAGATATCGCCTGCAAAATATTCTTGCGTTGCTTTGCATAACACAGCTCCAAGTGCGTTGGCATCCTTCGTTCGATCTCGGCAATAATTTTTGGTAATTTAGTTAGAAGCTTTCGATAAATTATCATGAAAAATGTGAACCGGCAAAAACGTTCGCGATATTGTTTCTTAAACAAACTGAAGATGCGTATCGGATACATGTTTGATCTGCCAGTATGGAAATCACATTAAAGTTTGTAGTCAAACCGATCAGCTAACAGAGTATAATTGCGATATTATTATAAAAGGCATCAACAGGGGTTTAATAGAGCGTCCGTATATAAAAATAGTTCACTATCGACACATGGTGCACTTCAGCTTCAGAGACCATTGATGCTCGATTTTGCTATGATCAGCGTGCTATTTCGTACGGTAAAGTCGATTTCATGCTAGATTAAGATTTATGGTGAAAAAAGCAAATAGCTGTGCAATACCATAGGATATACGTATAAAAGTTATACAAAACGTTACTTTAATGTTTGCGTTCAAGGGAGGAGCAAAGTAATTCAAATCGTGACATGGAGGGAGGAATTCTTGACCGTAAATATATGCTTGGGTATATTTGTTTTTCAAATTATGTGTGTAAGAAGTAAACACTATGGGATTTCAGTAGACCGGGGCCAGCACAGAATTATTCAACATAAAAGGTCGTAATGTTTGCTTGAATAACATTTCGTTAGATGAGGAAACAATTTCTGGCGGTAAGCTGTTCCACAAAAAGCATACACGGATTGCGTAAAAGTTGCGACGACAGTTTAATCGGGAATGTGGAATTTGAACAATCAGGTTGTGACTGCGGGTCAGGAGATTGGTACCAATTTTAAAAAGGTGTCTGAGTTGGTGGGACCTTGTATGGATTATTCGGCATGTTAGTATTAGGTAAGCTCGAATGCATCTGCGCTCGAGAGTTCACAATAAAAGTCTAGGCAGTGGCTGCTCAAAGGGTAGATTATGCTATCCAGTATCCATTTTTGTTGCCTAATAATAAATCTTTTTTCCATCCATGATGTACAAGCTTGTACTGTATAGTCCACAAATGGATGTATGTATACATCGAATATCTTTGACAATGAGTGCGGTGGGAAACATCCGAAAATTCGTCTGAGTAAGCCGAATACGCTGCATGCATGCTTGTAGATGGCCTCGCACTGCAGACTGTTTTTCATATTTCCACACACGCAGATCCCGAGATTTTTCTGCGATATACTCCACTCAAGTGTGTGACTGCCAGCTACGTATGAGAACGGGAAGAGTTTTTCAAGTTGTAACATTTTGAACTTGCGGAAGTTGAAGGGCAGCGTGAATTGAATTGACCACTGGTGCAGCATATTTAAGTCTGCTTGTAAAACTAGGCAATTATTAACAGAGTTGAACTTCGTCCAAATTTTTACATCGTCGGCGGAAAGAACAAGTTTACCTCGCACCAGTTTCGGTGGATCATTTACAAATATTAGGAACTGTATTGGACCGCGTACTGAAACTTGTGGGACACCGCTCGTGGCTTCAATAGCACGCGAAATTTTGGAATCTATTCTGACTTTCGCTTTGCGTTAAGATAGGTAATTGTGAAACGTGTTAGTAGATTTACAGTGACTCCAAAATCCTGCAGCTTCTGAAGTAGTGAGGAGTGATCAACTCGATCTAAAGCTTTAGGTATATCTAAGTAACAGGCATGTACGGAACTCCCTTCCTCTCATTCTTGCTTCCAGAACTTAAAAACACCACTTAAAGAAGCGTCACAGGGCGGCTATTGGCCGGATCTGAACGACTGCCAACGTTGTAGATTGATGTAATAACTCTGGTTTTCCAGTCAGCTGGTACGATTCCCGTATTTAGTGAGTGTTTAAAAATTATCACATATTGGGCCGCAAAGCTCCAGCTCACATGACCTCTGAATAGCCGACCTTATTCCGTCTTCTCCCGAGGATTTGTTAACGCTTAACCTGCGTAGATGCTTTCGCACGACCGTAGGATTCACATTGACATCACTTAAGCTTTCCACTTCTATTGAACGTGGCAAAGATGTTAGCAAAAAGACTTGCGCATAAAGGTTTGCTACGGTGTCAGCTGTATCCTTGACATTATCTGTCAATTCGTCCGCTGTCTGAACTCGAAAAATTCCTGGTTTAACCTTAGTCGTGTTAATTACGATCGTGTAGAGTACCTTATGTAGAAAAGTCAAGATCAGAGCGACACATGCGTATTCACTACACGTCAACAAACATATGAATCATTTATGGGAATTAGAATACAGAGATAGATACACTGACAGCTACTACATCCTGATTGGACAATGAGTATTCATGCTGACAGCCACTCCACATCTTTCCGTTTTTCAAATGAACTTACGTACTATGCGGTTTCGCAAATTAATTTCGTTTGGAGGGTCTGCATCTCCTTCACACATATCGTCTGAATCAATGTGTTCTTGCTTTCTTAAATGTACTATATTTCTTTTCACAGTTCCGTGTTGCGTATTCACCTCGTAAGATCTTTCACCCTTACAATCACTGACAGTTCCAGGATTCCATTTCTTCCACGCAGGACATAGTTCCTTCTTAAATTCATGTTTCCTGCCGCAAAAACTGCAAATTCTTCTCTATTGGATTGTTCTCTCTGTATCAATTATGTTGATTTCTTCGCAAGAGTGAGTTTTGAGGGCTTCTGCTTTTTTCTCGGCAGCCTCCTCACTCTTGCATATATTTATACATTCCTTCAACGGAAGGTTGTTTTCAATAATCGCATCGTGAGACTTCTGTTTTTTGCTCCAATGATCAAACGATCCTTGATTAAGTTGTCTTTCGTGCATTTACAAAAGTTGCATGTCTCAGCCATTAGTTTCAATGCTCGGCTGAAATATTCGATCGGCTCATCGGCATCTTGGACGCGACAATTGAATTTATATCGTTCAAATGTATCGTTCACTTGACTGAGGCAATGTTACTCGAGCTTCGCGAAGATTGTTTCCCAGTCATCTGCGTCTTCGTTCTCATCAAAGGTGAAACACTGTATGAACTTCGTAGCCTGATCACCAAGCGCATTCCTCAGCGTCGCCATTTGATACGCTTTATCGGTATTCGTCAGTTTCGCCAACGTCCGAAAGTCGCTAAACTGTTGCTCCCACAGTTTCCATCTCTCTGCCAATCCTTCATCACCTTAAATTCTGAGTGGTGCCGGTGGTCAAACATTAAATCCGCTAAAACGGGCGTTTTCAGTTCTATCCGACGATTTCTCGTCGATCATCCTCGTCACCATGTAGAAAAGTCAAGATCAGAGCGACACATGTGTATTCAGTACACGTCAACAAACATATGAATTATTTATGGGAATTAGAATACAGAGATAGATACACTGATAGCTACTGCATTCTGATTGGACAATGAGTATTCATGCTGACAGCCACTGCACACCTTAGGATGTCATTCCATCTGGTCTATCAGCATCCAATGTTGATAATGCTTGTCTTCGCGAATTAAGGACACACCTTATATCGGACATTTCGAACATGTTCCCAGGATAAGTCTGTTCGAGTGATGCTGTGTGTAACCCAGGCCGAATTTCGCATGGCTTTTTACTTTCGAATGCTGCTGTGGAGTTTGATACAAAATGTTCTAGCTTTTCTTTTCGGTGTATGTGCTGAGTTTTCGTCTATTTTCATACCGATGTATATTAAAAGGCAGGAACAATGAATTTCTCCATTCGTAAGATCGAGATGCCTCTCTTCTAGCATCTAGAGTGCTTCGCGAAGGTCAAAGTAATCGACCCTTCTGATGAGTTTGACGTTATTAGATGCCTTCCTGGCGCTCCAAAAGAATTCGAAGAACAACACGAGGTAGTCACTTAGCCCCAGAGGATTATGATACTGCACTGACACGATTGCTGTTGCTTCGGATGTGAGAATCAAATCTAGGATTGAATATTTGTCGGGGCCCATCTATCGAGTGAAGGAATTTACGAGGTTGTAAAAGGGAATGAGATTAATCATCTAGCGGAATTTGTATTCAAGTGATTGCTGCGTGTGCAATCTTTTGGTTTGAAGCTGTGTAAGTTTGAAATCACCCATTATGAGTAGTTGAGATCCGCTCATATTTCCAGCTTTACGCATCATTTCGTTATGGGCTTCAGATGAGGTGGTTGAGCGGTAAATTACACCAAGGATGCAGCTCTCTCCCGATTCCAGGCGCAAGCTACACCATATAGAGTCCTCCAGCTTAAATCCTGTATCAGAAACCATTGTGAAGTGAAGACGCTCGGGGTAATACACAGCTACTCCGCCACCTGTTTTTGAGCGGTCTCGAAGAAGCAGGATCATGTTGATACTGGCCAGCTCGCAATCATTCATCTGATCATGGAACCACGTCTTGGTTACAGCGATAATGTCAGCAGAAAACTGATTGCTGAAATAAATTAATTCAGCTATTTTGTTCCGAAAACACTGCGCATTTTTGTTTAATCAGTTAATACCGGTTTTGATATGTAGCAATGATTTGTGGATGGTGTCTATTGGTCCGTCGCCCTGAGAGCCAGGCCTTTATGTTTTTTAAACGTTTTCTGAGTTTGAGTTCTCAGTGTCTTTGCACAACAATGCTTCCGCTTGTGTTTTTGGGACAGCCTTAAATGAGCTTAGTCTGATGTCGCTATGGATATTTTCCTGTGTACTTGCTAAGTATGTCCGACGGAATCTGTAATTGCATTTGTTAGAAATGTGAGTTTCAAGGGTGGTGGTCCATCACCTTTGTAATTTGATGACTGGGGTATCCTGAAGCTACTCACAACAAGACACTCCCTCGCTCCTATCATTTCTGCGATGTAGAGCCACTGTTTGTAGTCATGTTGTTGTGATTTAACAGCCTTCCTAGTATTGGTAGCCTCTGGAACGCCTAGAAGAATTAGACTGCGCTCATTATTCTTCTTACGAACAGCAAGACGTCCTTTTCTTTTCCACCATGGTATGTCGGCGTTCATTCGAGTATTGCACTCTGAAAAATCCCGTAGCAAGTAAGAATGTAAAAGAACAGTTTCCGTATCCTTCTCACTGTTTAGTGTCATTTTCAGTAGACGTAGTTCACTGAAATGTTGGGAGCTTGAGTGGCGAATCAAAACGTGTAACTGCTGTCGGTATGATGGTTTCCGAACCCATCATCGCACAGAGGTTCGACCATTGTTCTAGGTCGTGTTTCTGTCGATTGGCAAAAAGAGTCTCGTTGGATTCCTGTATGTTGGTAATGATTACAAAGAGATTTTTTTGAGTTTTTCGCCCTGTGTCTTGGATTTGAATCAGATGGTTTCAGCTAAACCTTCTGATGAGCGGACAGCTTGATCTTCGTAACCTTGCTATGTCAGAGCAGTTTAGGTCAAACATAACATTGACGGTCGGTTTTACACAGGTTGAGTCTTTAAGAGGAGAACGCTCCGCAAGACACTCCGGCAGATTTATAACAGTTGAGTGTTTGCGTGGAATGATCTGCGGAGATGTATATTTTGTCTAGTTGGCATTACAGACTATATTTTCCGATTTTTCGGTAGTTGTACCGGCAAACCTAGAGTTCCGAGCTTTAACTAGTTTCATATGATGCCTTTAATGTTTGTATACGGAGGTCTAAGCTCAACATGCGTTCATCCAGGTTGCATTTCTGGACACTTGTTGAACCACGCAAAATCTCGTTTTGTTTTGTTTGACAATGTTAACAGACGTAGCATACGCCTGGAATATTTTCATCATTGAGGATCGATATCTCCTCAGTAGTCAATGATTTTTCACATTTTGCGTGACACGTGTGAGCAGTTGCGACACGTGATCGATTTGACCGTACCAGTAACAACTTTCTCACATACGACACATGTTTTGCGAGCGTCAGGTTGTTTCATTTTAACGGGGTCAACCAAAAGTACGACCAAGACGGTAAAAAATCGATATGGCCGGAGTTGGTCGATGTGTTATTGTGTAGAATTGACGCGAAGTGAAGAACTCTAAGTATATTTCGTCACCAGATTTTGCAGCGAGTTGTCAGTCTCCCGTTGAGAATGTTGGTATGAAATTGATTGCACGATGTGTAATCCACCGATTAGTTTCCGATAGTGGTAAACACTGATGGGTAAATCCAACAGCAGAAACACAGAAGCGAAATCAAAGAACGAATGAACAGCACAAAGAACGACAAGTCGTAGATAGTCAATTCTTGTGTGAGTAGATCCGTCGTGACAAACTATCACATAGATATCCAAAAATCACACTGATCGGATGGAGATTTTGAAAGTTATATCCAAAAGTGAGGCACCTCAAAATAATCCAATCGATGGAAATCGAGGATCCTCCGTGCCCTTTCAATAACAAAAAGTACACCCTACCTGAAACAACTTCCCAGTGACTGATATGCGAATTTATTGCAAAGTAACTACGCCGTGTTGATAACCGATATTCTTAGGTGGTCGGTTGAGAATTTTTTTCGCGAGTGGACACCAGTATAACATTCGAAATATCCGCAATGGTGAAACGTCTGCTTCAACGGTAACACTACGGGGTTCGGGTGGATGTGAGTAAACCATTACATTGATTATCAGTGTGTTTTGTGACCAACATGGAAGAAGACCATACCATTGCAACATAAAGTCCGACGCCTTACGACACCGGCTTGCATTCAACGTTGACCGATCACGAGATGATAAGTGTCCTCACTATTTCGAAGAATTTGGTACCGATCACAATGTTGACATTCGCATCAGTTTTCTAATTAAACGAGGATGGTTCGATAGCTCATTGACCAGCCTTTCTCGTTTATAAATCCAGGATTGGGGGCGGTAATTGGCACAGACGAGTCAACAAAAACATTTTTTCGTATTTTGTATTCTACGCGTCATCGAGAACTCGATGAAGCATTGAATGGACGTTTTCAGTTTCACAGATTTAGAGTCAGCATCTTCCTTACCGAACTATTAATATGATGTGGAAAATACATTGCCTTTTCGTTGATTCTTAAATCATATACTGTGAATAAAAATAATAAACCACGGCGAGATGCACATTATTGACTGGTAATACCTAGCCCTAGTGTTGGACAAAATTTCACACCTAGTCTCGTTAAAATATTAGGGGAATAGTGAAAAAAAGTGAATCCCTTAGCTGACGCCAACGTTTAATCTTGCATACCAACCAATAAAATATAAGATTGAATTACCCGAATTATATGCAGCATTTCATTTGCTATGCAAATGCATTGAGCTCATTACATTTCTCAATTGATTGTAGTCACACGATAGCTCACTTATTTACATTTATCTCTCAATTGAGCTTTACGTTGTTACTAGTGTGGAAGTCTTATAGGCATTATCATAGTTCGATTTTAGGCTTTCTGCGAGGACGGGTGGTTACATTTGCGATAGCGATGACTATTTCGCAATGGCACCTATGAAGCAAGATGTAATTATGGCATGAGGATAATGGCGGGTGGTTAATATTAAGACCTACTCATAAGTACCGAAACATTCGATAAAATTACAAAGTTGATGGCTGACAATAAGATCACCGCTCCTGAGTTAGATCTCAATAGTAATGCAAAACTCTGACCGAGTTGGAACTCGAACCAACAATAATTTAATTTGTATTACAACATTTTAAGCTAATTAAATATCCAATAACACGATTCCAAGCGATTGGAAACTTGGAATAATCAATCCTATGTATGAAGGAGGAAATCGCTCCGATGTTTTTAATTACCGACCCGCTACTCTGTTTCCTGTGATTTACAAACGACTTGAGCGCCTCATTTTTGAAGATCTAATGAAACATTTTGGAAATAGTTACTTTCGGGAAAACAGCATGGATTTAGACGGAATTATTCTTGTTTATCTAATTTACTGATGACATTAGATGATTGGAAACAAGCGGTAGATAAAGAGCAGTCAATTGATGTCTGCTACTTCGATATCTTCAAACCATTTGACCGTGTTAACCACAGCTTACTACTGCAGAAGCTGAAAAGGTATAATATCACCGGAAAGTTGTTGAACTGGATCAATGACTACCTAACAAACTGTACTGCCCAGTTACGTGTTGACGGTGCATTATCAAAACCAATCGCAGCAACTAGCGGAGTTCCTTGGTTCGATCCTCTTACTGGTTTATGTCAATGACGTTCCGGTTTCGATGCAAGATTTCGTTATTTGTGGACGACAAAGAGATATGGCGTTGCAACCAGAGCCCAGAAGATTGTCTGCTATTACAAAAAGCTTCACATTTGGTCGTTGAAGAATAAACTGATAATTAACATCAACAAATGTAGGCTCATTAATGTGGGGAAGCAAGTCGATTTCACATACCATATAGGTATTTTAGGAGCCACTGAAATGAGACTGTTACCCCGATGATTGTCACGCAAATCAGCGCGTTCCAGTTTGAAAATTCAAATCAATTACTGATATTCTCAAACAGATCGAAAACGCGTTCCTCAGCCCATATGTTGGCGAACAGCGCTTGAAGTTTGCAAACTAGGGTGCAACCGCCACCGGTACTAAGATGCATGCGGAAACACGCTGTAGTCTCACTGCTACATTCTGTTTGCTTCACAACCTTCTTGGCCTGGGTAATCTCAAAGTATGTCAGCCCGCTGAATGCAGACTTTTGATTTTCGTACTTTTGTGCGGCTGGCTCCACGGGTGGATTAGCCGGCTTCACTGATGTCTCGAAATACGCCAGTCCATGCTCGTCGATCGGAGTCGAGATTTTTGTAGATCATGATCCAGTCGCGTTTCCACCTTCAAACGCCGCAGACGGTACGCAGTCCTAGGGCATCTACGTCCTCCTTCACAGTTGACGACCAGGTCTTCTCTTAACCGCCTTGTAGCCGACGCCATTTACGAGCGGGTTCAGGGTCGAGTTTCTTGAGCGCTGAGTCTGTCTTTCGGAAGACGTGTAATCTTCGCCGTTGGATATGAACGGGGAGCGGAGGTATTCCGTTGCATCGCACCCTAACGGCAGTGTTAGATATCCGATCAGTATATCGCACACCCAAGATTACCCTAAGGCACCAGTGGTCAAACAATTCTAATGATCGTACATCCTTTGACCTCAGAGGTCAAGTCTCACGTCCATAAACCAGTACAGAACTGATGGCTGCCTGGAAAACACGTATTTCAGTCTTGAGGCTGATCCGGGGCCTGCGCCAAAGGGTGCTTTTAAGCTGTAAAAACGCATTACGGGCACGATTAACCCTTAACTTCACTTCATCTTCGCCTGATCATTGGGCAGCATACTGGAACCGAGGTATTTGAAGACTGGAACACACTCGAATGGACAGTCTTAGACGTTCAATTACTGGAGGCCTGGTGTAACGGTATAAAAATTGCTGGTTTTTTTAGTTTGAGGCCGATTTTTGACGCAGAGCAACTAATGCGGCCTAGAAGCCTTTGCAGCATTTTCACCAAAAACAACCACATCATCCGCGTAATCGGGATCTGAGATCAGTTGATACTGGAAGCTCTTTATAGTCCGGTTCATAATTCAGTTGACGACATAGTTGAACAGAACTGTCTGACTCCTGTCCACGGTCTACATAGTCAAAGGCAGCGCGGACATAGTCAAAGGCAGCGCGGAAATCAATAAATCATGCTATCGTTTGCTGTTGATACCGTTCACAGTGCTCCAGAAACCTGCGTAGGGTAAATATTTAGTCAACACATCCCATCCTATGGCGAAAGCCATCTTGGCTGACTCTAGTGCGTAGATTTCGTTCGACGGAATTAGTAGTAACGTGACAAACAACTTAGCAGCGGTATCAATGAGGCTTATTGGACGATAGTTGGAGCACAGATTTATCTCCACCTTTAGGTAAGGGTAGGATAATTGACATACCCAATCTAACGGCAAAACATCCGTCTCCCAGATTGAAAAAAACATTTTGTGCAGTGGAGATAATAATGCGTTAGCACAGGCTTTGATAAGTTCAACGGAAATCCCATCCTCGCCTGGCAATCTACCGTTCTTCATTCGTCGCAAGATAATTGAAATCTCTTACTGTGATAGAGCATCGCAGGTTGCTGGGTAATTGTAGTTCTGTACTGGGACAGTGATCACTGTACTGGTAGCTGAGGGGCGGCTCAGTAACTGTCTGAAAAGCTTATCCCACCTAGCTATCTTATAATTAAGGTAAAAGATCAGCTGTCCTGACGAATCTGAGGTTCCTGCTAAAATTACGGCTTCTAGATGCAGTACGAATTAGGCAAAAGTTTTCCAAAGTCTCCTATGCTTGCTACAGCTTCCATCTTAGATGCGGTTTCCGCCCACTATAGCCGACGACCCTTACGGACGGATCGTGCAGCAGCTCTCCTTAGGATGCGGTAATCAGAAGCTCCATGTATTCGAGCATCTCTTGCTTGGGCAGAGATTAATGGTGTTCTGAGAAATAACGTCTCGCCGGTGGCGGGAGACGGTGCCTAGGTTTTCTAATGCCACATTCTGAGTAGCGACCTTTAGTCTGGTCCACTGTTGTTCAACTGGTGCATCATTCACATCCAACTACTCAGCAATATTATCTAAGAGCTTCTTACGGTTATCCGGGTTTCCTAAAGCTTCCAAGTTTAAACGCTTCCTAGGGGTTTTTTCTTTTTCGGTTTAGCAGATGAAGTCGGAGTTTTGCACGAACGAGGGTGTGATCAGTGCCTGTTGCATTTCCTTTTTCGGCCCCAGGACAGAACTTACAGTCGTGCACTGAGGACATCCTGCGGGCGCGAATTCGGTAATCGATCGTACATACATTCATACATATAGATCTCCAACTAAGATAACTATATCGTACCTCGAAGCAAATCCAATGGGTTCTTCCATTGAAATCATCCATGGCAAGGTCGCAGCTAAAATTGGTCAGTGCGTAAGCAGCAAACATAAGCAGATTGAGAAAATTTCTGTAATAGCAGCCTCTCTTGCACGAACTCTGTAATCTGCACAAACATGGCTGTCGATTGGGATCCAGTCCAACAGTGTGACTTTATCTCTATCACTCAAAACCATTCCAACACCAGCTTGGGCTGATAACGTTGGATCATCATCATTGGTCAGGCGTGCACGGAAGGACTTGTGTAAGTTCAAAGGATTAGACAACCGTGTAACCGAACTAGAGTTATGTATGCGCATTTCTGATACACCGCATATATCAATATCACGAAAATCAAGTGCACGGGGAAAGGCTCCACGTTGTCCGACGCGCCGCCAATGTGAATAATACATGCGGGTGAACGCACGCACTGATGAAATAATGAGCAGGCGACGTACTTCAAGGGGCTAGATTTGATAAACGTGGATGAAAAGTTGCTCCACTCTCAGGACAACCTAGTAGAGGACTACATAATGGAAAACGGTGACTACAAAAATTTGTATGAAGTGTGAGATGGTTCAAAGCAAGGTAAATGGAGTTCATGGATCTGGCCATTTTATCTGAACATCCTTAGTTACTTGTGGGTGTGATACTAAACATTTGTCCAGCTCGAAATAAGGGGTTGGCTTAAGGGATCCAACACGGAGCTTGACTAAAAAGACTGAACCAAAAGGGAGTGAATCTAGACTGAGTTTGTCTGACATCTAACTATCGACCCTCCCGGTAGGGGTAGATAATTTGGTGCCCGAAGTACACCACCCAGTAAAGCGCAATGGGTCATGCTGTACACAAACCATCGCACCATGTTAAGATTCAGTCTCAGCTCAATTGTATAGGTTTATAAGAAAACCATGCGTGTTTGACAACTTCCCGCTACGTTCGACGAAATCCACGTAACGTTTCCAGCAATAGAATATCTAAGGCAATCATGGAAAAGAAGTTTCTAAATAAATGCGCTCTTCAGAATTAAAACGATAGGCACATGTATCTATCACACATTCTCCATAAACGATATCAATGGACGTCGATTGTTTTGAAATAATATGAATTTTCAAGATTAGGTATTAGGTTAAACAGTGAAAGCATTTCATATTACGCCTGATCTAGAAAAATCCAGTATCGCATAAGCAGTACATTGTTTCATGTTGAAAGGTGAAGCATACTGATACATCAAATTATCTCCCTTCTGACAGAGAAACAACCTCCAAAAGGGACCACAAACCTGAAATCGCGAAAACTACCATTCATAGCATTCTCACCGGGTTGTCCAATCTTGTGCACATTTAAGGGAAAATAGTTATGAGTTGATGCAGATCAATCGAATCAGCATGAACTGATGAAGAACATAAGGAAAGATGTAAGAGCAGTCTGACTTTCGCGACATTGTTTTAAATAGTATGTGGCTTCAAAGCAGCTACGAATGAGATGTTAAACTATGAAAATATCCACATTAATCCTTTGTGACAATGGGCGTTTAAGAGTACGAGATATAATGCCATGTAATTCTAGTAACTAGTTTTCGTTTACCCTTATTGTCGTATACACCAGACAAATCGACGTCATTTATCTTACGCGGCGGTGGATGCATTTGCGGAGCTTCTGTTGCAATGGTTTTAGATTGTACGGAATCGCAACAATAGAACCAGATAAAGTGCCGGATAGTCGTTGACTGAACATTAACTGATGTACTATCACTTTGCTGTGCAGCATTTCTGTGTTGTACAGCTAACATCGTGCTAAATTGATTGGTCAACGGTAGTGAGCTGCATGCTGAAACACGCTGGAGTCTCAGTACCATTTCCCGTTTTTTCTTCCTCATATCTGTCTAGGCCTGGACAACCTGACAGTACCTTGGCCCACGTGCAGTCTCTGACTGTGCGGCACTTTCCCTGGATCAGGTTTGCGCTTTCATACCATACTATCACTTTGCTCATTAGGGGTCGATATAAATTTTGTGGTAAAATGTCAGGAGGTGGTTCAACGAACAACAAGCAAACTATTTACCCAGTACTTCGGTACTGTACTCCTAACACCAGGCTAAATTCAAATGCCATTGGGTAGTGTGTTACATGCGGAAACACATTGGAGTCTCACTTCCATTTCTGATTTCATTGTCTAAACTTGGGTAACCTGACAGTATCTTAGCCCACGTGCAGTCAAAGACTGTGCGGCACTTCCTGGATCAGGCTTGTGAGTTCATACATACATAGATGCAAATATCGCAGCATTGGCGCCGCAACATTTGGTCCTGTCTAGTAACCCGATGATTGATAAAATACATCAGAGTAAGTTTTGATTATATGCATTTTAAATCAGAACAAACAAATTAAATGTTCCGGTTAGGCTTACTATTCCTTTCCATTTCAGTCTCGAAAGTAACTCAATTGACAGAATTTATCGATTCTTGGAATATTAAAAAAGCAATGAAGGATCTCGGTTGCGAAGATGTCCTAAATGAGATAAATAAGAGGAACATTTAACAAATATACTTTGATCGGTCTGTAGATTGCTAATGTGAACGCGGAAACACTTCGCTGTATACATCACGGGGATGACCTCCCGTGCCACTTGACATTGCTTGTTGTTATTTCGAGGTTGAGTAGTGTAAGGTACTCCTTTCTTTTTCTTTCTTTTGTGCAACTATCTCCTCCTGGAGGATGAGTCGGCTTCAATGAAGGTTCTTGGGAATTTGGGTACAAAGCGGCGTCCCCAGCACCACTCGGCGTTTGTTCGAGTCAGCTTCTCTAGCCTTTGCACAACCAAGTGCGACCTGCAAGGCAGCAGGGGGTTGCCAGAAAGAGGTGGTCTACCAGACTCTGTTCCAGGTTTTTCCTCAGGGTTTTCTCCCGAAGCCGTTTCCGCGATCGGGTATCCCGCAAGGCAGCGGAGGTTTAAAATCAGGGTTTTCCTTCCCTTAGATGAAATGCCCTCCCAGACTAACGAGCTCCATCTGCCCGAAGCAAACTGGTTTTCAGGCGCCAGTCACTCGCCTTCGCCCCTTCTCCTGTTGGTAGAAGCAGTTCCGCCGGGCTCGGGGAGCCACTCGTGTAGGCCAGAAGCTAGACTTGGTTGTCTGAGGCTATTTGAGACGCGTGCCATATGGGAGCATTTTATAAACAGTGGGAGCTTATCCCCACTGACACCCCCGGCTATGACAACCTTTGGAACCCGTACATCTTGTGCTAGTGCCTCATGCAATTTAACAATAGATGTAATGTACGGCATGTTCGACATCTTAGTGGTCAAAGACATTGGTATATGTACATCTCGAAAAAAGAGGTTTGGTTCGAAATGACATAGAATGTTTGCTTCAATTAACGAGGGTCCCTGCTGTAACGAGACGCACATTGGTTGCCTGAAGCATACATTTAAATGATCTCATTAGTTTTTATTATACTTGAATGTCAATCTTTACGTGAAACATACATGTATGAAATTAAAAGCATGAAGCTAAACCAAGTGCGGCCCATTCTGATGGACTACATGTAGCATGAGATCCTCTCAGGTTGGTATAAATGCACAAGCCTGATCCAGGCAAAGTGCCGCAAAGTCAGACTGCACGTGGGCTAAGATACTGTCAGGTTGTCCAGGCATAGACAAATATGAGGGGTGAAATAGGTTGCGCAAGCCTGGACAAGATAATGAGATTGCAACACATAACCATTGCACAAGTGCAGGCAACACTGGAAGTGTATTACGAATGATCAATGATTAAGACGTCTTGCCATCTATGGAGCAAGTTAACATGTTCGGACCCATTAGATACGAAGAGCTTTTTAGTATGTATGGAATCAAAAGTCTGATCTCAGGTAAGTGCCGCAGTCATAGACTGCACGTAGACTAAGATACTGCCAGGTCGCCCAGGTCTAGTCAAATATGAGAAATTGTAGAGAGACTCTAGCGTATTTCCGCATGCAGCTCACTACCGTTGACGAACCAATTTAGCATGGCGAAAGCTGTGCGCTGCACAACCGTGCTGTTAGTACACTCGTGAATGCATAAAAATGCAACTGTAGTGTGAAAGGATGCCGCAGTCCTCAATTATACGTGGGCTGAGATTTGTTGTCGACAAAAGCGCCATCAAACTTAAACTTGTTCCTGACATACTGGGCGAGCGAAGAAATGCACTAAGGGATATAAAGTTTGCACTGACTCAATTATCAGGGAACCGTGGTCAACTTGAAGCAGTATCACCAGTAAAGTACTCTAGATTTACAAAAACATTTTTCTACCATTTCCTTTCCTACTTTTGCGAAAATAAGTTTAAAAAATATATTAAAAATGTTTAACACGATTGTCAAAGCCAAACGGACGAACTGCTTACAAATTGGACCCAAATCAACGTATCAAACCATCATCACGTAGCATACTTTTGGAGTCAGAACGTTTATCTCCCCCACTTCCACATCACTATTATTTGACGACAAGAATTAAATCAGCGAGTATTGGGATAGTGACAAAAAATACTTTGAAGCTACTGTCAATCAAGATTTCTATACCATCCACTGGATGGCCGATCCATACAATGTAAATTATTCAATGGAAACGCAATAAGTTCTAGTATCCTGTTCACTGACATACCACAACTTTCAATTCAGCTGGTGTGGCATGAAACATTTACCATACACAAAGCAATTACTCGTTCTGAAAGTCTGCTCGACAGTTACAGTTTGAATGCAATCCTTCACACTCCTGCATTCTACGAAAACCTCCCGAATCCTCAAAGCAGTGTTAATCACTTAAATCTTATCACAAAAACAATCATTTATGTCTCATGTGTTTTGACTAGTACTTTATTGACGACACTCACAGATGTGTACGTGCCATCGCCTGGTGCCAACTTCTTCTGGTGAATCGATTTCCAAAAACAATTTCTTTCTGTTCTCAAAGGTTCCACGTAGCTAAAAATTGCAGTCAACGTGCGACAAAGCTTGTCCGTGGTATGCACAACATGTCTTACGGGGAAACGTTACGCAGTTTAGATATATTCTCCGTTACCTATCGTCTTCACCGCGGTGACATGTTACTTACCCACCGGATCTTGACTGACCCCTACCATCCATGCAACTCCCTATTTGTTCCATCTCCAAGCACTAACCTCCGAGGACATGAGCTCGAACTGTTACATCAACAGAGCAGGCTTGAATGTCGACACAGCTTTCTCTCTGTGAGAGTTTGCAGTCAGTGGAACACTCTCCCAGGCACGCTTTTTGAGACCGCTTCCTTCGGTTCATTCAAAGGTCTCCTCGATTCTCACTTCCATGAAAGCTCCCACTCCCAAGTACCCCGTAAACACTATTTCCATTTTTTTACAAACCCTACCGCATTTTCCCCAAACTCACTAGCTCGTGGCAACGGTAAGTTCTCTTTCTGTGCCATTTGCATTTTTGTCACAACCCCGCTAACTCTTTGCCAGATTGATTGCTCTTCCAGATCCCAGTATCGGAAGTCCGTATACACAGTTTCAACTGACCCTGGCCTAGGCAACCTGACAGTATCTTAGACCACGTGCAGTCTCTAACTGTGCGGCACTTTGCCTGGATCAGGCTTGTGCTTTCATACATACTGACCCTGTTCCGGGGGATGTGGTGGGTAGCCGTGTCCCGGGTTGAGGCCCTACCTGTCAAAATGCCACAAAAATCCATTGATGGTGCAGGCTAAACGCGAATGAGGCCCGCTATAAGGCCTTGAAAACCCAAACATTTCTCTCTTTGCTTTTTTGACCCACCGCTCAATCTATCCAGCGGTTTGTACAAGCCCTTAGCTTTTTATACCGTAATAAACTATTGAACTATTCTAATGAATGCAAACTCAGACCTTATATATAGTTTTGTTGCGATTGAACATTTTTGCCAACGGACCAACTAGCCGAAAGCAGAATAATTCATATGGACCCAATTTCTCTGAGTAGTAGAGTGCTTTGCTCCGGTTCATGGCACAACCGTCTAAAGATGAAGCCACTAATTACAAAAAACGGAAAGTAAATTCGGTCTAATGAGGCTTTAGAACCTCAAATTGTTGCTTGTTTTCCACTAGGTGCATGATTCACAGAGATCAGTATAACAACTTTTATTCTTATGATACAACCAAACAACCGAGCTTCCTTGCTTTCGGCGTTTATTTTCGCGACCACAGTCATCCAACATGAACCACATAAACTCCAATGACGCAACACACAAACAATCGAAAACACTTCAAACCAGAAAACC